>LR999965.1:76263891-76512982 GCA_905220375.1 Tachina fera | reverse complement strand
AACAACTGTCCTTTATTGAATGAATCTTAAGACTGATTATTAAAATATAAAAATATAATAATATAAAATCATTCCACCAAATGTGGGATTCCAAAAATGTAACTTCAAACTTATATTTAATTGAAGGTAAGCAACATAAACATATTTATATAAATGCTGATGTTACTGTCTGGCAAAGTGTGGGAACGGAATTTATTTGAAGCTATTAGGTTCACCACACTTTACCAGCAATTACTATTAGATATAGAGTGGGTACGTAACTCATCCACCCTTGTTTAAAACACTCCTGGGTTTTACATATCATATTTTTAGTTTTTTTTTTATTATTATTATTACAGACATTATTATTATTGCAGACATTGAACGTCTTTTACGTGAAAAAAGGACAGCTAGAAGGGAATGGCAACAGCACAGATCACCCCAAAATAAAATTAGATTTAAAAAGTGCACTAGACGACTCCAAGAGCTGCTGGCATATGAAAAAACTGTATGTCTTAAAAATTATCTGGAAAATCTTGATGCCACACCTGCATCTAATTACTCCTTGTGGCGAGCTGCTAGAAAGCTTAAAACACCCGTTGAATATAGACCACCTCTGCGCACTTCTACCGGAGGTTGGGCCAGAAGCGATACTGAAAAAGGTAACATATTTGTTGAGCATTTAAAATCCGTATTTACCCCAAACACATGTACTGCTGTTGTTGATTTACCAAGTGTAGTTGCGCTACCCCCTCGACCCATAAAATTTAAGACGCGTGATGTTCAGAAACTAACTGCTGAACTCAACCCGAAGAAAGCTCCAGGTATTGATGGAATAAGTAACAATATGCTGAAAAACTTGCCCCATATTGCAATTAGAATACTGTTATTTATTTTTAACGCCATTTTACGACTGGAGTATTATCCACAAAGCTGGAAGCTTGCGAAGGTCAAAATGATTCCAAAGCCGGGCAAAGACCTTACCAAGGCTGAGTCATACAGGCCAATAAGTCTGCTATCAACAATGTCAAAACTCTTCGAAAAGCTGCTCATGACAAAATTGTCCCCAATTTTAACTGATAGTGGGTGCATCCCAGACCATCAATTTGGTTTTAGAAATCAGCATAGCACCATTGAACAAACTCATAGATTGGTGCAATTTATAAGAAGAACTTTTGAAGAAAAAATGTATTGTTCTGCCCTGTTTATTGACGTTTCTCAGGCCTTTGATAAAGTGTGGCATGAAGGCCTTATTTTAAAATTAAAATCATATTTACCAATAAATTTTCTGAATTTATTAGAAAGCTACATAACTACCCGAAAGTTTACGATTGTGGAAGGAGAATTCATGAGTCTGCCCAAATCTATATCATCCGGTGTGCCATATCAATATCCATACATCTACGTTTGCCGATGATACAGCCTGCCTTAGTATGCACAAAAACCCGCACGAGGCGTCCCGATATCTTCAAGAACATATTACACAGTTAGAAATCTGGTTGAACTTATGGAGAATTAAAGTCAATGAACAAAAGTGTGTCCATACAACGTTTACCCTAAGAAGCGATACTTGTTCCCCCATTCGAATCAACAATCAAAATATTCCTCAGCATTCCCAAGTGAAATACCTTGGTATACACCTTGATCGAAGGCTTACATGAAAACATCATATTGACTTTAAGCTAACTCAGATGAAACTCAAGTTATCTCAAATGCATTGGTTGATTGGCAGAAATTCAACACTTAGTCTAAACTGCAAACTTTTAATATACAAGTAGCTTTTGAAGCCAATATGGTGTTACGGTATCCAGTTATGGGGCACTGCGTCAGCTTCCAATGTAGAGAGAATTCAACGAAGACAAAACAAAATTTTAAGGTTAATAACATCTGCTCCATGGTATATTAAGAATTCAAATTTGCATCGTGATTTAAAAATGCCACTAGTGACTGAAGAAATTGCAAGATACGGAGGCAAATACTTAACAAAACTCGAGTCACATCCTAATCCGCTTGCTCGTAATATTTTGAATTTTAATGGTCACATCCGCCTAAAAAAGAGGGACACAAGGGCTCTTATAGTCAACACTCTAGATGGGAATGCTTGAAAATACATTTAATTTTCCTTTTTGATTATCACTACTTTGTATTATTTAAATTATCACTAAGTTTTGGCCAACACTGGTCGGGCTAAATAG
Source organism: Tachina fera (assembly GCA_905220375.1). Lineage (NCBI taxonomy): Eukaryota > Metazoa > Arthropoda > Insecta > Diptera > Tachinidae > Tachina > Tachina fera. The sequence continues at coordinate 76,510,808 of LR999965.1, read as the reverse complement.
TTATATTTTAGCTTTAAGATTTGATCACTTATTGTTAGTTCATTTTTGAAGATACAATAAATAAGTATATGTATTAAAAAAAAAAATATTATTATATTTTCTTCAGATTTTTTTTTTATTAAGTTTTGCTTCTTAGGCAAATTTATTTTTATTTAAATAGGAAACCAAGTGAAATACAATATTTTTCTTAAATTAAAAAGATTTCAAATTTTTTGTGTTTTTTTTTGTAATTTAATAAATCTATTTACAATTGCAAGTACAATTAAAGTTAAGTTGTTTCTGCTTGGTTTAATTTCTTTAGTAGTTTTAAAATTTGTTCATGTTTTTTTTTTTTTTTTTTTTTATTAATAAAAATTTAAAGGTTTACTTATTACTTGGTTTTGTATTTTTTTAAGATATCTTCTAATTCAATGTCTTTTATTTCTGGTTTATTTATAATTTTTGTTTTATTAACTATATTACTATTTCTACTTTTTATTATGACTATTAATATAATTATAATTGCAAGCACAAATACTATGTTTATTCCGTAGGAAATATTTTTGTGGACTTTCAGTTCCTCTATTTCTTTTACATTCTCAAAGTTTCTTAGTTCTATTTGCTTAAAATTAATTGGTGTTATATTAGAAATTGAAAAGTTGTTATTCGGGTAAAAGTATATGTCCTGAAAAGCTATTCTATTATTCTTGAAGATCTGGCTGTTCATTTTTAGTTCGCAATCATAAAAGAAAAGTAAATAATTTTTATAAATTTTTAGCTTTCGATCGTCACAGTCCTGTATAATTTCTAAGCATTTTTTATTAAAATCATATCGTCTTCAAACGTTTCTATGACAGTCGCATTATTATACTTAAAATTACAGTTATTTAACAGAGTGCAGTGTTTACTATGTTTTAAATTTTTGAGATATACATTCTCCTCATAAGTGAAAACATTGTGTTCAATTTCAATAATATAGCTATTTGGCTCGTTAATTTCCATATAATGTTTATTTGGTAAGGCTGTAATCATTTTTAGGTCAGTTTGAATGTAGTCAATTGGAATTTTTATTGCAATAATCAGAATTCCGTCTTTGTAGTTTAAAACGTCAGCTTTCATGGATTTCAATTTAAATAAATCAATTTGGAATTTATCAATTTCTTCTGATGTTAAGATGCTTGGGTGAAAAATGTGATTTTTAGCGGAAGCAATGTTATCTTGAATATGTTCAATTTTCCCTTTAAGGTAATTAAGTTTGAACATTTGGTCTGCATACAAAAGTCTTTGAATAATTTCGCTCTGTCTATTCTTAAAACTCATGAATGCATTTCTAATATTTGTTCTGTCCTCTTCTACTGCTGATTTTAAGGTTTGTATCGAATCATTAAACTGTGTGTTTATATAAATTTGTTTATTAACTGCGGCTATTGTATTATGATTATTTTCACCGATTACACCAAGATGCTCAAAAATTTCTTGGCGATCATCATCATCCATAACTCCAGCTAGCCACTTATAAGCATGTCCAACAAAATTAAACATTCCCCTTTTTCTCCTTATTTCTGACGGAGTGATTGATTTTATTTTAGATTTTATAAATTTTATTTCTGTTTCAATCATTTTCATATTATCAAGGTATAAATTTTTTATATTACTCTCGACCTGATTCAAAATCTGATATAATTCCTTGGTATCAACCAAGTGCAATACTGTAAACGTTTGGTTTATCACCTCAACTTTTCCTACCCTAATTTGTGCATAACGTGACTCCTCAGTGATTGGATTAATCCGCAGTGTTCCCTGTGTCTCAGTTGCTAGGATCATCATTACCATTACTATCAGGATCTGCAAATTTAAAAGGATTTTAATACTAACGATGAGCGTTTTCTAAAGGTTTTTTTCTGGACACTAAAACGTCTTTTAAGGTTTTTAAAACGTTCCAACAAACGCTCAAAGTCAATATCGTCTTCATCACTATTAGGATTCGTTTTGTCTATACGGTCAACTGCATATTTGCAAGGTCTTTTAATGTTGGATTCATGTACATTTTCCAAAACCTTTTTAATAAACTTTGGTTGTTCTTTATGCCTTAGGCTTTTATAGTTTTTTATAAAGCCGTCTTCTCTGTTTTCTATGTAGTTTTCACGGGATTTATTTATTTTTTGGATTTTTTAATTTTTGCATCTTTTAGTCTTTGTTTTATAATGGTATGGTCAATCAATTTATTTTGTACATCTATAGGACTACATTTAATTGCGCTATGATAAGTGCTATTATAGAATTTTATTGCCTTAAGGATTTGAGTATTTATTGGAAGTTTTTCTTCCAAATTAAGGGCTCTAACTTTTTCTGTGACCGTATTGTTAAATCTTTCAATGTCAGAGTTACCGGTATGGCTATTCGGTTTCGTAAAATGATATTGAATTCCTTCTTGATCAAGGTAGCTCCTTACATTGACATTATTGAATTCATTGTCTAACACAAATTTGGTAACATTGCCTTTAATGGCTAAAAATGCTCTAATTTTTCTAACTAGGGTTTGACTATTTCTGTCGATCAAATGGAATGAAATTACGTGTTTTGAAAATTTGTCGATAAAAATTATGAATGAGTGTTTACTGTTTACGTAAGTATCGACGTGGATTATTTCGTTTGTAGTAGAAGGGGTTTCAGTTATTTTGAACTTATTTTTTATTGGGTTTCTGTCATACTTAGCTGACGAACAAATGTGACAGTTATTTATTATTTTATGTATGATAATTTCAAATGTGGATTATATATCTTATGCTTGATGCTCTCATAGGTAGCTACAATACCTGAGTGTCCACTTTCGTATTTATGAAACAATGATATCTGTTTATTGAGTTCAATATCATCCTCAATATCTCTAGCAAAAAAACAACACTTTATTAATTTAAAGTTGTTTCTATCTGGGAATTCCTCTATCAACTTTAGTTGAACCTCGTAATATTCGTGATCGTTTAATTTAGAGAAAATTCCTATTTTTCCTTTAGCAACCTCCCTTCTTAAAATATTGGATATGTTATTATTTGTAATGTCATGTCTGTCTATATAAACTCTTTTATTGCCAAAAACCGTTTCAATGTCTTTTTCTTTAATATCCACTTCAATGATTTGAGTTTTAAAACGATTTACTACCGTATCCAGTATTGGAATGCCATCGTGGAGATCCTCCTCTTGAGAGTGTGCAGTCTCAACATCTAAAGAACCTTCAATATTGCTTGTTTCACTGCCGTCCATCAATTCCTCTGATGTATTTATCTCGTTTTCCTCGACATTGATTCTACTTAGGAAATCCGCGATGTAGTTGCACTTCCCTTTTATATATTCTATCTTAAAATTATATTCGCCTAAATCAATGAGGTATCTCTGTAGCCTAGGGCTTATATCTTTGCCCGCATATTTACTTATGAGCCACTTCAGTGGTTGATGGTTGCTTTCTAAGTCAAATTCTTTCCCATAAAGATATGGCCTAAAATATTTAACACCCCAAACCATTGCCAACAATTCTTTATCAATTGTTGCACAGTCTGTTTCGTGTTTGTTCAACGTTCGCGAAGCATATGCTACTGGGTGACCAACTTGAGTCAAGACGGCTCCAATTGCATTATTTCCTGCATCAGTGACGATTTTGAAACGTTTTGTAAAATTTGGATATCTAAGTATGAAGGTGTAGAAAAATAAAATAGATTCATATCGAATATAAATTATTTGCTGGGTTTTGTATGAGTTTCAAAGCCTACCAAACTTATTTTGTCTTTGTGATTTTCAAAAATATTATTATTCTATGAATTCTCATATAGTTTTTGAAAGTCTGTGCATAAAGTAAGAGGTTTGTGACTGTTCAAAATTTGTGGTTGAAGTCTACTGATGATTTGGTTTAAGCGCCAATGAAATACGTATATAGACCAAGCTAAACCACAAGCAAATAAATTTCAAATTAAAACTATATAGCTAGGGTCATTCATATTAATTTTTGTGTTTTTCTGCAAATACTTGGTCATTGGGTATGCAATTTTGGCATAGTTGTTAATAAATTTCCTACAGAATCTGGTCATTCCTAAAAACGACTTAATTTGTTTTGCGTTACTTGGAAGTTTCAAATTCTGTATTATTGAGATTTTTTTAGGATCTGGTTTTATACCATTAATTGTTAATACGTGACCCAAAAACTGTGTTTCTTTCTTGAGAAAGTCACACTTGTTAATTTGTATCTTTAACTTAGCCTTCCTTAAGGTTTTAAATATATCTTTTATATTATCGATATGTTCCACTAAGGATGAACTGAATATTAAAATGTCATCCATATACACTACACATGTCCTGTTTATAAATTTTTTTATTACAGAATTCATCAATCTCTGAAAGGTTGATGGTGCGTTACGAAGGCCAAAAGGCATTCGAATAAATTCGTAATGCCCATAGGGTGTAGAGAATGCCGTCTTCTTTGGATCTTCCTCCTTAAGGAGTATTTGGTGGAAATCTTTTGCCAGGTCCACAGTCGATAAATATTGGGCTCTGCCTAATTTGTCCAAAATACTGTTAAGGTTAGGTATAGGGTACCTATCTCCTACTGTGAATTCGTTTAGTTTGCGATAGTCTACTACTAATCGCCATTTTTTCTCTCCAGAATTATCGGCTTTTTTAGGTACAATCCATAGAGGACTGTTGTAAGCAGAATTGCTCTCTTGAATAATGTCTTGTTTTAACATATCTTTTATTTGTTTGTTTATTTCGTTTTCATGAATTTGCGGATATCTGTATGTTTTTGAATAAAGGGGTTTGTCAATTGTAGTAACGATTTGATGTTCTATTTGGGTTGTGGCTGAAAGATTATCGCCTTCTACATAAAATAAATCTTTAAACTCAGTAAGAAGATTTTTGATTTTTTTCTTTCCTCTTCATTTAAGTGACAAAAATCAAGTTTGTCTACGACATTTGTTTTTGCAACTGGTTCTAATACGCTTATATTCTCATAAAAGAAAGAACAAAACATTTCCTCGAAAAATAATTTGTTGCCAAACATTTCTATATAACCATGTTCATTATTTATTTTTGCCTTAAGGGGTATCAAAAATTTTTGTCCAATTATTCCATCATATTTGTTATTACAGAAATTAATAATTTTCCAACTCAAAGTTCCCTGAGCAGAAAATTCTTTTGGAAAGGGAGTTACAACTTTAAATTTAATTATGTTTGTGCCGTTAATTGTTCTGTATTGAACGGGTTTCGTTAATTCTTCTATTTGAAAATGTTCCTTTAAAACGTGAGGTTCAATAATACTAGTTGAAGAGCCAGTATCAATCAAAAATCGTATTTTTTGTTTCCCAATAGTAAGTATCACTATCGGTAATTGGATTGGAGAGGCTGTATTAAAAAATTTACCTCTTTTTCCTCTCCATTTCCTATGTCCATATGTGTAGTTTGCTGATCTACACTCATATGAGAGTTCCTTGTCCTATTCGAACACCTTTCGTTTATTTGGTGGTTTTGAAAGTTATTTCCCTCATTATACCTATTAGTCTTATTTTGCCAGTTCCCTACATTATTATTCTGACGGTATCTATCCTGTTGATTTCTTCCAAAGTTTCCACTGCTTTTTTCCTGAAAATAATTTCTTTTAGAACTATAACTTGGCCCATATTGAGAGCTGTTTGTCACAGAGTTTTTCCAATTATTATTAGGTTTTATCTCGGACTTTTGCCGGTTGTAGTTTTGATTAAAATTTTGATATCCGTTCACCTTGTTCCTATAGTAATTGTTGCTGATATTTTTATTTGCCTTATGCCTACTGTCAATAGCTCTACTATCGTCTAGCAATCTAAGTTTAGTATATTTGTTTACTATGTCGTTCAGTGTCAAACTTTCGTCTAGATGAACTCTGAGTGGTACATCTATTTTTTCAATTAATATATTTACTAAGTCCCTGTCTACATTTTCTGACCTATATAACATAGATTTATTGTCATCCAGTTCGTAAATTTCACTTATTTAATTTTTAGCTAATTCGAAACACTCAAAAGTTCTCTTAAATTACTTACTTTAATGTATGGACACCTGTTAAAAATTTCGGCATACGATGTCTTTGGCCTGGCTTGGGCCCTCAACTTTGCTTTTAATTGGTCCCATGAGATGTCTCCAAGTTGCCTTATATATGTTGCGAAGTCTGCAGTGATATTTTCGTTTATTATTATCTGGATCCCAAACTTAATTAATGCGGTGTTACCTCCACAAAGATCGATTAACATCTCGATGGATTTTATGAATCCATTGATGCTATGGTTGTTATTTAGCGGTCGAATTTGTCTAAACTGTTGAATTATGTCTTTCGGTTCCATTGGAATGTAATTCTGCTGATGAATCTGCTGTTGCTGTACCTGATGTAATTCCTGCTGTTGTTGTTGCTGCTGCTCTAAATGCAGTTGTTGTTGTATCTGCTGTATTTGCTGCTGTTGTTGTTGTAGCTGTTCTCGTTGTTGCTGCTCTAAATGCAGTTGTTGTTGTACTTTAAGTTGTTCGGTCTGCTGCATACTTTTGTCTTCTTGCTGCCGCAGAACAACCTCCAACTCACTATTTCTTTGTTCTTTCAAGTCTCTGTTGACGTCGAATTTATTCATTGTGTCTATATTTCAGATTTATTTTGAATATTTGTACAATTTAATATACGATTCTTACAATCCTTTTTATTTTATTTTTAGCAATTAACAGTTTTTGTTTACATACAATCAAGTCTGTATTGAAAATCACTTTTTAAATGAACTTCAGTTCAAAGAAGTCTACTATTCTTTTAGTGACGGATGTTCTTTTGAACAACTGTCCTTTATTGAATGAATCTTAAGACTGATTATTAAAATATAAAAATATAATAATATAAAATCATTCCACCAAATGTGGGATTCCAAAAATGTAACTTCAAACTTATATTTAATTGAAGGTAAGCAACATAAACATATTTATAAATGTTACTGTCTGGCAAAGTGTGGGAACGGAATTTAATTGAAGCTATTAGGTTCACCACACTTTACCAGCAATTACTATTAGATATAGAGTGGGTACGTAACTCGCGTCTTAAATTTTATGGGTCGAGGGTTTAGCGCAACTACACTTGGTAAATCAACAACACCAGTACATGTGTTTGGGGTAAATACGGATTTTAAATGCTCAACAAATATGTTACCTTTTTCAGTATCGCTTCTGGCCCAACCTACGGTAGAAGTGCACAGATGTGGTCTATATTCAACGGGTGTTTTAAGCTTTCTAGCAGCTCGCCACAAGGAGTAATTAGATGCAGGTGTGGCATCAAGATTTTCCAGATAATTTTTAAGACATACAGTTTTTTCATAAGCCAGCAGCTCTTGGAGTCGTCTAGTGCACTCTTTAAATCTAATTTTATTTTGGTGTGATCTGTGCTGTTGCCATTCCCTTCTAGCTGTCCTTTTTTCACGTAAAAGACGTCCAATGTCTGTAGAATAAATTCTATTAAACCCAGTCTGCGGATGGGAAGTAGTGGCATGTTCAGCAGCATGTTTAATATTTTCGTTAAGATTTTCAATGTTAGATTCAATATCACCTGGTGTTCTTAGGTTAACATTTTCCGTACAATGGCTACTGAGGTATTTTTTGAACCCAGCAAATTAACACGGTTGATCATCTTTACATATGGGACAGGAAAGTCACTTCTTAGTGGGCTACAAATTGTAACAATCGTGGGAGAGTGTTCGGAGGAGAGATCTACAGAAGCTTCAACATGAATTAATTCCCTAGAGATATTTTTCATGACTCCAAAATCTATAACATCCGGAATTTTTTGTATGTCCGTAGGCCAGTAAGTGGGCTCCCCACTTGAAATGACGTCCAAGCCCATTTTTGAAATTGTGTTGAACAATGTAATAAGACGCGAACCCCAGAACGTATGTTTTGCATTGTAGTCCCCAGCTGCTACAAAACAAGGCCAAGCGATTTGTAGAATTCCTCGAATTGATCCTCAGTAATTGCGAATCTGGGAGGGGAGTAAATTGATGATATCACGAAATTTGTAACAAAATTTTCGACACAAATATTTGTTGCTTGTAGATGTTCTTCACAAATGTTGTCAAGGACATAGTGTTTGAGTCTTGACTTAATTAGAATTGCTGACCCACCGCATGCTCGCCCCCTCGGGTCCTTTGAATCATATAGAGTGTAACCATTTATTTTAAATAAGCTCCTTGAAGTCAAATGAGTCTCAGAGACCAACATTATATCAATACTTTTTTCCATGAGGAAGTGCTCAAGTTCATTTTTATGCTGGCGAATGCCGTTTGTTTTCCAGAAACATATTTTTAACATGTTCATGGTTTGTTAACTGATGCTTGAAGCAGTGTATTCTGCATTCGCAGCATTTCTTGCATCATGCTAGTCATATTTGTTGTAAAGTTGTTTATAGTTAGCACCAGATTCTCAATAGTAGCTTCAAGGCGACTAAAGTTAAAGCCTGAGTTTGCATTCGCTGAATTATTTTGCGGTGAAACATTTTGTGAGGGACTAGAACTAGCCTTAGCAGCATCAGCATACGATACACGTGAAGTAACTGGTTGACTTACTTGAGCAAAAGAGGCGGAGTACGCGTTTAATGGTTGGGCTGGAGCTAACTTAGGTTTTTGACTCATAGTCTGTTTAACAAAAGAATATGCAGGGCATCCTCTATAGTTAGCGGTGTGATTACCTCCACAATTACTACATTTTTTTTCTGCTTGTTCTTTTGGCTTAGTGCAGCTAGCAGTACCATGCAATTCACCGCAGATAACACAAACTGTAGGTAAGTTGCAGTAAGTTTTTGTATGGAAATATTCTTGGCAATTATGGCACTGTACAGGACCTGAACGCTTACGTGGCTCTTCAACTGTGGTTTTTCGGTGTAACAGAAACTTTACGCTATAAATTGGATGGGTTTCATTTTTTTTCAATTGTAAGTCATTCGGCTCCAGTTCAATGCGAAATAGGGGTTGGGCGACCTTTTCTCTGTTAATTATATTAGTAACATTTTTTACCTTAAATCCTTGGTCTAGAAGTGCACATTTTACTTCTTCGGGCTCAACATATGGATCTATGCCCTTTAGTACTATCTGTAGGCCTTTAGCACTCTTAAGTTGGTATGTGTAAAAGTTTGTTTTATTTTTTTCAAAATCATTTACTTTAATTGTTTTCATCGTATATTTGGATTTTAGTTTCATCAATTTTTTAATTGGAATTACGTGAAAAGTATTTTCAACAATAGTCAACAGTAGTTTTTTTAGAAGCGCGTTAGAATTTTTTTCCCTCACATATATAGGTGGGGGCTTAAAAGACTTCTGAAATGATGAAGCGGTCTTGTCGTTATCGTCTTGCAATAATGAAAAACGATTTTGGCGATTCGTGGATGATAAGCTGTTATCCCTAGACATCTTTGGAACAGATGAAATTTTAGAAGAATTCGGGCTTCGCCCACGCTTTACCACGGTTATATATCTGTCCATTCCGACTTGTACCTTTGGTTTTGAGCTACTGTTATCTGTAGTGATAACTTGGTTAGGTGATGAACAGCCCGAAGCGAATGATTTCAATGGCTTAACTGACGAAGTACTAGGCAACTGTAATGTTAAAGAATCACTAGTAGGCACTGGACAAAGCAAAGTTGATCGCTGTCGAAAAAGTGGATTTGTTGTTAGAAAAAGTGTATTATCAGATTTTTTATTTTTATTAAGAGCTTCCGAACTCACAGTAAGTCTGTCATCAGGTTTTTTATTTTTATTGTTATCATTATGAGCATCAGAACTCACAGTAAAATAGGCATTTCTGCCGTTATAACTCACTTCACATTTATTTGTTTTTGAGGTACTCATATAGAGTATTCCTCAGTATAATTTTAAATTATAAGCGATTTCAATTTCTTTAATCTATATTGCCTTTTAGGTTAGGGGCTAATGAATTAGCGATAATAACATATGAAGTGTAACATAGACTGCAGAGTTTAATGATATTATGTCAAATACGAGTATCTTCGATTGAATTTAGCTATATTTTATTAGTTGTTTAATTAGAATGTGCACTATAACTTATTTTTAGCAATGAAATTTATTTCAGTTAAATTATTTTGTATTTTCTTTCTTCAAGGGAAATTTTAAATTCTTTTTCAGCTTAATAAATTGACGTGAAAATCTGTACTTATTCGTAGTATTCGTATATTTTGTATTATTTTTAAATAATAAACGAATTGTCTGGACATATAAACGAGACAAATAAATTGTTAACGTTATTATACAAAAAAGATATGTACATATGAAATATTAGTAATAATATGTAATTTTATCACAACTAAATTTCTTTTCTAAGACTCTTCTATGCAATAACTCTCTTGTGCCACTTTTACTTTTTCCTTAATGGTAACGCTGAGTTTATGTCTTTGCTCTTAACATGACTTTATTAGAATTTGGTTTGTAGAAAAATGAGTACATAAATTTTATTTTAACAAATGTGTGTTCTGTGATCATGTACGTGCATATAAACATTATTATGGAGTATCAATGTTTCGTAAGGTTGGTGTGTGTATTCAAGTATAATGTGCTCTTTATGACTTGCTTAATGCTCTTATGAGAGTAAAGTGTATTATGTTCTTTTAAATAACGTTTTATTTATTTAATTTTTATGTTTTGTGTTATAAATTAAACCTTTCTTCTTTCTTGCTATATAGAGCTTATGTACAGGGTGACCGATGACATTTTTTAAAAGTGGCACCAAATAGGGGATTTTTCATAAAGCGAAGGCCAAATTAAACCGAGAAAACTACACTAAACTTTTTATTTTTAATGTATTTTTATATAACTCACTCTAAAAAAAGGCAAAAAGTGGCAAAGCAGTAGAAAAACTGGAACGGCAGTCAAAAAAAATTAAAATTTTCCACTTCAATCGGCCAAACGGTCACGCTGCATATGTATATGAATTTTTTATTATTTGGAATTTGGAATAGATATTTTTTTTCTCTTTTCTTTAAAAATTTTGATTATTTTTATTTGTTTAATTTTTTTTTTAATTTTGGTTTATTTTTTTTAACACAAAAATGCAAGTAAATTATTATTTATTTGCCTAGTGGTATGATTTTTATGCATTGCACTGTATCATATGTAAGTATGTAGATCAATCATTACCTTTTGTGCATTGTTCATAAAGAGCAATTTTTAATTCAATAACTTACTTGAATTGATCTTAAAGAGAGTAAATATTCCAAGGTTTTGGTGGTTGAAAATTATTTTTGTGTGTTTTATTACCGACACGAGTTAAATTTAAAAAAGGTTTTTTTCCTTTTTTTTGAACCAAAATTATTTAGTCCACTTTGTTGAATTTTTAATTTTCTGTTTATTTTTGAACTATAACCAAATTAAAAATTTTCTCTTGTTGGATTAAAGTTATGTATGTATGTATGTACCTCATATTTCTTTTTCTGTTTAAATGGATTCAGTTTTGATTTTATAGGGTATATCATTATATAAATGATATTTTAATTCCTTTTCTTTAATTGTATTGTTTTTGCACTAAAAAATTTTTTTTATTACGCGTTTTTGTGTTTCACTTGCTCTTTACGGTTTTAATGTTCGCTCTATACTGACAATTTAAATTTTTCAATTTACCTCATTTCTTATTTTTCTCTGTGGTTGTGGCCTTTGTACTTTTTCTCTCCGATGTGACCAGGTTGTTGCCTTAAGACTTGTGACAGAGTGACCAGTATTGTCGAAGGACCATGAAATAAATGGGGTTTTATTTTAATGATTTCTTCCAAGGAGGGAACGCTATGGATGATGAATAGCCCAACCTTGCAAAGGAAATCCAATTATAACCATTCGTTAGGAATAGTTATAATTTAGGGGTTAAGGGAATGAAAACAAAGAACGAAATAATTATTTCTTATGCTTTCATTAACAAGTGGATATTACCTTGTTTTTTCAAGTAGGGTATTCTTTATCGTAAATAAATCTCTCTTTCACTCTTGCGTTTAATTTAGGTTTTGTCCTTTTTATTTTAGATTTTAGTTTTTTTTTTAAATTCACTGGTTATATATAATATATGTGTATGTATGAAGGTATGATTGTAAATATGATTGAATCCAATTTGTATGTTAAAATTTTAAGTGCGAACAATTTGATAGCTCAAGGCCGAGTGAGTTAACCTTTTTTTATTTTAAATCTAATAACTTCGATTTAAGAAATACTGATTTAATGTGTTGACATTTGGAAATTGGAATTTTGTTCATTTTCCAATTTCCAGATCTTTAAAATGGCGTATTAATTTAATAAAATTCATGAGTACATATAATCATTACGATTTATAATATTAAATATAAAAATGAGAGTTAAACTTGATACGGTTAGTTATTGTCCAAACGAGTGTGGACAAATCTAGTTTGTCTTGTTTTTGAGTAATTGATTAAGAATGATAGATCCTAGGAAAGATAATTAACTTAATGTATTGTAATTCTCTAAAATAAAAATATTGTGAAAACTTAAGCGTTCAAAATGAAGTAAAACACAGTGTAATATTCAGCAACACATCATATTATCAGTTTTTATAGTAAAATATGTAAATTTTCCATTTTGAAAGCTCTAAACAAAAATTTTATAATACGAATATGGGCCTACTATAAAAGATCTTCACTTTGTTCATTTCTATAGCTATCAGATCTTTAGAAAATAAAAAAATAAGGAAATTGGACTTTGATATCGATTCTTTAATAATGTAGATGTATATAAATGAGTATCAAACAAATTAAGTGAATAAATATGGACTTCAGCAAGAATCATGCTGAAGCATGCATAAATTATAAAATGCAATCTGAACACATATTACTTTATATCTGTATCTGTATGAGTATCAAATAAATTTACCGAAAAATGAGAACATGTCGAAGCATGTATGTATAATTAAAAAAATTCCTCACGTCATACAATTTTATAAGCAAAGAAATTTTATGTCTTTTTGCAAATGAAATACATATGAATGTAAAAAATTCAAGAGTGAATTCGTAAATTCTAAAAGTATAGATTTTTAATTGAAACGCTACTTCATCTCGAACTCTCACTATCGATAAAAGCATGCTAAGGCATGCATGCTAGCAAAAAAAAAATATGAATAAAGCTTTAGATGATGATTAAAAGCTCTTTTTTAATAATGAAGTCGGAGACAGCAATTGAATCTGGATCAATACAACTCATGAATGTTATACTACATATGATTGATGGTGATGACGACCTTCTTTAAGTGAAAAATTATTACATCTGTATGCGATACAATCCAGCCTACGTTAACAAGAATTACTTCAAGGGTCAACCAGTAAACATCATGTTTAAACACTTGAGGTAAAATTATCCTAAACGTAGATATTCCAATGTTTCTGTCACTTTATGCAAATAGTTATGGTGAATTGTTTGTTGGTGGAGGGAACTGGGTTATTTGAGATCGATTTTCTAGAATATTTGATTATTAAACATGTATTTCCTTGTATATGAAGTAATTTCTACATACATACATACTTTCATATATTTATCTATATGTATACAGTTAAAATTATATAAATGTTCTTTATTTCAAGAACTAAATGTAAATGTTGTGACACATTAGAAGCAAAAATAAATAAAAGTAAAGAGTGACTGACTAACTTATATGTACAGTCTGCTAACAGACACACAAAGCACAATTAAATTAAAGATATAAAATATATGAATACAATAAGCTGAACTTTAATAAAATGAGAAAAAAATCTTATAATATATAAGATAAAATAAAAGCCTAAGGCGATCAGCCTTCATAAAATATATATACATACATATATATTATATATATGAAAACATAGTATCAGTATCAAGCAACACAATTTGCACAATTAAATTTTTTGAATTCTTAGAAAACGATTTTTTTTTCTGTTGATTGCTATTCAAGAAGAAAATTAGTTTCTTCATTATGATTTAACTAATTTAAAATTCAGTCTCATATCCATCCGATGGACTTAACATAAAAATTTTGAATGAACGTTTCACAATTCTATATTGTATGTATCTAAGATTCAAACAAAGAAAGAAGCTCAAGTGCTTCTAAGTACATCAGTGTTTAAGATAAAAACTTCATTTATTACATAGCAGACCAATTAAATAAAAATTCAATTTGAAACAGCAAGTAAAGACATCAGCTTACTTCATTCTTATTCATGATCGTATAATAAATTATATATGGGCATATCAAAGGAGAAATTCTAAAAGTCTTATAAATGAAGCAATATTGAAAATAAACATAAATTTTATAGACGTACAAGGTTTCAAAAGTAATTCAAACGATTTCAAAACTAAAGAAGAAGCGATTGTTTTCCTTAACTATGAAAATAAAAATGTCAATATAAAACTCCCTTTTGATTTTATATGTTTATTGAGAAAAAGAAAAAAAGTAAAAACAAGCAAACTGTCTAACAAAAAAACTGTCATAGCCAACGCTGGAAGTGCTAAATCAGTTTAATTTAAAAATTTTTATAAATTTTTAAAAGGCAATGCAATGTATACCACCCCAAAAATTTCTAACATTGACTAAATAACGTTGCATGAACTTTAAACAAATGTAAATTAAATATAATTAATATTTCTATTATAGTTGCTATTAGTATAGAGTATGTATCTTCAGGAATTCAGTTTTACTTGAAACAGAAAATCCTCACAAACTTTTAAGTAAATGCAGATAAAACTTAAAACAACGTTTTTTTTTTAATTTCAAATAAAAAAACTATGAAGATATTTCACATCTATACACACCAAAATCAGCAACAACAACAGAAGACATGACATGACGAAAAAAAAATATGTATTCAAAGATTGAGTTAAGCACTTATTTGTATGTACATACATACATACATTCAAATATAAAATAAATTTGTAGATATGTATGTATACATATAAAATTTCTTATCGATTCTAAAGTATTTATTAGATCTTAAAAATCACACTTACATATCTACATCATGAAAATATATGAAGCATAAATTCGCAAGATCATACACTCAGGGAAATTATTCTGCTTAAAAATAAGAATGCGTCACATTAATTCAATAATTTTCAATATATAGAAAATGTATATTGAGATAGGTAAAAACTAATGAGATTAATAAATGAATACTGTAAATTAATATTTCTCCATATTGAAATAAGAAATTTCAATATGACTAAACTTCCGTTAATGTTTCTTATTAATTCAACATGGTTTTTACTGATTTTAAGTTGCTTTTTTTCTGGGTGTAGAAAAGTCGTCCAGTTAAAGAAGGCGGATGTAGTTAAGTAAACAAAATCTGTAATATAAACAAATTTCTCAAAGGCGAGACAAATTTAAGCATGAGAAAATATAAAGCAATTGTAAGTATAAAAAAATACTAGGATTAGGGAAGATCAGATATTAGATAGTATTTTATAGTACCAAAGTCGATATTGAAAACAATTTATTTCTACCTACATATAAATACCAGCGCGAGAAAATCATATACACATACATAGCAGAATTCATCTAAGAAAAATCTAAGAAAATTTTAACAATACCCCACCCCTCACAAATCACGAGCAGATATACATAACAAATTCCTATGGTCATACATAAGTACATACATATACAATCAATCAATCTCAATAACACAAATATCGATCAGCCTTAAACTCCTACAAACATATACATATACACACAGATTCCCCCGCATATACAGCCTTAAACTCCTACAGACATACATACATACAAATTCCTACAGACATACGCTCAGTCCATCTATCTCCACAACACACCCACCCATCTCAAATTATGATCAGCCTTAAACTCCTACAGACATACATACACACAAATCCCCCTGGCTACATATTATGTCAACAACACCTTCACCTACCATAAATCACGGACAGCTTTAAACTCCTTCAAACATATATACATATAAATTCCTACGGTTATATACTACAAGAACACCCCGCCCTCATAAATCATAATCAGCATTAATCTCCTACAGAAATAGATACATTCTAATTCCTACAGACATAGACATACAAATACACACGATCCATCTTATCCCACCCACCGCAAATCATAATCAGCATTAAATTCTCACAGACATACCTACATACATGTAATCGATCTACCTCAACTACACCCCGCTCCCCTTATAGCACCTCGCACAAATTACCACAGACAGACAGAGAGCTACACCCATAAATTCCCACGGATACATATTACAACAACAACCCCACCCACCCAAATCACGATCAGACTTAAACTCCTACAGTCTAGCAACACCTATATTAGCATTTGAAAAAAAAAATATTATGCATTGCCACCGGCATTAGGAAAAATCATTTTCCCGTCGGCATTTCAAAAAATCATTTCCACGATTTTCCCTTCGGTATTAGGAAAAAATAATAATCATGTTTTGCTGTCGGCATATACACACATAAAAACTTCAAAACTATGAACCACCTTAATACATTCGCACAAAATATTCCACACAAAAATTTCCACGGTCAGGCGGACAGTCAGAGAGACAGATAGACAGACATACACTTAATGTAAACAAAAAACATCAAAGCGCCGCCAAAAATACAAATTTCCAAGAATTTAACAATTTCAGCAACAATTTAACAATTTCAGCCCACAATTTAACAATTTCAGCCACAATTTAACAATTTCACCCAACAATTTAACAGTTTTAATTTGCGCCTGACCCGCATTTCACTACTACTCTTACTCTTTATGTAAAAGTATAATAACATTTATTTATTGTCATAATTCTGCTAAGAGTATGTGAAGCTGACTGCCTACAGCCTCTCTACTAATATTGTAGTTATGTAACCGATCTCGCAGACAAGGGTAATCGCCTACAAACTACAAGCAATGGAAATATTACCAGTACTTCGTACATATATGCTTGTCTGCAGTGCTGCGACAACGAAAAAATTTTTACAACCAAAATTCGCTTTAAAAGTTACCAAATGAGAAAAAATATAACCAAATTTCAATATGTAGTATTTTTATTAAATAACATCCCAGCAAAAAAAGACATTCCAAAAAAGTCATGAAAATGTAGAGTTTGCGATCTGGAAGTAGTGAAAATTTCGATCCGTTCTAATGATTTTTACATAGGGTTGTCTTTTCTATGCCTGGTCACTGAATTGGAAGCGATATTAAGAAAAATTCTCTATTTTGTGTTCTATGAAAATATTTTTATCTAGGAAAAATGGTAAATCGTTACATATTTTAACAATTCGTTTCTTTTTATACGAATTTAAGCCCGAAGTAGTCATTTCATGTAAATTTAAGCAAATAACTTTTAAATTTGAGACTAAAATTAGTTTATAAATTTCTTTAAAAAAATAATTTTTTTTTTAATTCTGGTGAATATTTTCTAACACTATGGAGGAGTTACAAGGTTTTGTATGACTAAAATAAGCTTCTACATGGTTTTTTGCTCACTCTCGGCAAATTAAAAATATCGATATTTTGAAGCAATGAAAATGTAGTTCCACTAGAATGACTTCCATTTTTTTTACTGGGATTTAAAATGCATACATATTTATAATGTAACGCATGTTAATATATAATAATAATACAGTTAATAATAATAACATAAAAAATATAATTCTTTTACCTAGATATGTATGTATTAGTGATGTAACGAATGTCAATTTTTGATATTCGCGAATACGAATATTTCAAAAGATATTCGCGAATACGAATACGAATATTATATGCAATATGAAATATAAAAAAATTTTATGAAAAAGGACATCACACTCTTATTGGCGTACTTTAAAGTTAATAAAAAGAACCCAAAAATTTTCATGATCGTCATTGAATAATATTTGAAAATGATACAAAGTGCAAATTTCTATAAAAAAAATTAATGTATTCGTACAAACTAAGATTTTTAGTAATTTATTTAAATTTCGTTTAGGATTTATGCATTTATTTATTTAATTTCTTTGGAAAAATATTCGTATTCGTCTGAATTTGGCGAATTCGAATACAAAAGTGGACCACACTATAAAAACGTGCATACTCAGAATTACTAGAAGTTCGAGTTTTGAGGAGATTTTCGAAAAACTTTAAATTTGTCCAACTAATTAATATTTTCCAAGATGTGACCAATTTTTTTAGGAAAGAGGCGATAGGGGCGGGCAAACGTGGTCACCTCCTATGGACCACATAGTGCTCTGTAGTACAGAGTATCGACCATTTAGTTAAATTAAAAGTTATTGACAGTGTTGTAAAAGAAAAGTATTGTAAACAAGTGAGTAGCAATCAAAGCAAATTGATAAGAGGTGGCTGCACTAGCGATTTTAGTCACAGCTGTTTTATTTTCAGTTATTTTGGCAAAAATAACCAAAATGAGAAAAATATTCACATCTCCACATTAAAGAAAAAAATAACCACTTTTGGTTAGAAATAACCAAAAACGGCAGCCCTGCTTGTGTGTGTATCTCTTATCGTACGCCACCAACATTATAAAAGGCGAGCAATTGCCAAACAATAGTTAGTTGGCTGGCAGCTTGTCATGCGATAAGAGCTAGTTTATTAAGTAGAGGGATCGCCGTACTTAATAAACATGTTGTAGTATACAGTAGCTAGAGAAACCTATCCAACTATAAGAATCGTTCCAACTACTGGGAGGTAGTAGTTATTGCGTGAGGGTCGCCGGCTCAGTAACTACTTGCTCTTGAGTGAAAGCCTGGGAGACGGAAGTTGTATTCAGGGCTCACCCGTTGCAACTTTCGTTCCTGGACATATAACTAATCCATTGCCATTTTTTTATATTTTTCTTTTCATTGATTTAATAATAAAAGGTATATTAATATTTTAAGGGATAATGATTTAGTCTTCTAAAATAAATAAAACTTTTGAATTTACGTTTTATAACGAATTAAGAACCATCCGTGTTTCTTTAAAAAAAAGTTAATACAAATATCTCGTTTATTCAGCTCTCGAGAAAAAGGCATTTTTTTCCATTAAGTTGTGTGTAAATTGATAAGTTTAAACTTATTTTCTATAAACTATCTTTTTGATTTATGACGTTGTTCAACTAAAGGAGCGCTATTTAAACACTTTTAACTATTTTCAATTAAAAATTAGCCGTACTTTTCTAAACTCCATGTTACCGTTGTGCAAAAGGCCGAAAAAGAACGTAAATGTTAAAAGTTATTATGTATGTATATCTTAAGCTAAGTCTAGACGATATGTTGAATCAGCAAATGTATGCTTACATTCATATGATTAAAAATAACAACAAATTCTGCTGTCAGCATATATATATATATATATATATATATATATATATATATATATATATATATGTCGTCTACACAGCATGCTGAAAGTACCAAATTTTTTAAAGTCAACATATGTCAGCAAATGATAATACAACATATGAGTTAGCATAAAATTTATGTGTTTTCACAATATGTTGAATTTAGTATTCTGGTATATATGTTGAGTCATGTGAGCATTTGCTTATATATAAAAAAATTACAATTCCCTTTCTTTATTATTAATTTATGTATGTATATCGCTTTAAGCGAAAAAATTATATATTTGCAATTATACATGTATTAAATAAAAAAGAAATTAGCAAAATTACGGAAATTGGCAAAAAGCTGCAACAGCAGGAAGACAAAGTCTACAAATTTTTCAAACTCTTCAAAACTGGTAAAAATCGCACAAAAGGCCGCTTTTATTGCGAAGTTTGCGAAAATTCGCGAAAATTGGCAAAATGTTAAACAACAACAATAATATGAATTAAAAATTGCGAAAGCTTTAAGGAATGCAGAAAATTCGGTAAAAATCGCGAACATTACGTAAATTTGCAAAAATTTATTAACAGCGCGATGATAACAATATTTAATACTTTTTTTAAAATCGGCAATACTGCCAAGCTAAAGACATGTAAAAAGTGCCTTTTATAGCAAATTTTGGAAAAAAAATGTGAGAAGTTGCATAGTTTTGAAACAGCCATAATATTGATTAAATAGCGACAAAACTGTAGGGAATGCAAAAAAATCAATAAAATCGCGAAAATGACGAAAATTCGCAATAGCTTACTAACAGCGGGATGATGACCAATTCTTTTATTTTTTTTTAAATTGGCAAAACTCTTAGGAAGCTGAAATCATGCAAAAAGTCTATTTTGCGAAGTTTGCGAAAATTCGCGAAAAGTTGCAAAATCGGATGGAATAAGAAGTGATTATCTTCTTCAGAATCGCCTGATTTTTTTATGAAATTGTAATTTCCCTTATGTTTAAGTCACTCGAATCCACCATTAATATTTCTGCAGTATATTTTTTAAATTTACCGTTTCCTTTTAATCAATGGTACCATAGGTTTAATATGCAGTAAATTGACGAATTTAAGAGAAAAAATTACAAATCAGGCAACACTACATGCATGAGTAGAGTTAAAATATCAATTCTATTTGCTATCAAATTTGCCGTATGCTGAAAAGCTTAAATAGGATTTTCAACAAATAACATATATGACAACTTACATAGAAAATTTGTTACAAAGTATGTGTACACGATATGCTAAAATCTTAAACAAACGTTTGTTGGCAACTTGTGAGGGTTATAAATGTAGATACAAATTGTCCTGTGGGTATTAGGTACTTTGTAATATATTATTTATTAATTTGTTTTGGAGTATTGAATTAGTTGTATTCGAAAGTTTTCAAATATTTTAATTTTTAAATTAGAATTTTGAAACGAAAAGATTTTTATTTAAATTTGTGAATAGAAAGCTTGTGAAGAAAATATTATATTAGTACAGAAAATTTTGCAATATCTTTAATATACTGGGCGGAAAATAATTATTATTGAATAGGCTGATATAATATTAAAGGTTTCTCTGAAAATATACAAATTGATTTATCAGAAAGCTTATTCGTTAGCTTCTTTCGGCCCATCAGGAGCCTGACTATTTATTGCCCAACTATATAAAAATTTTTGAAGAAAACTTACAAGAAAAAAATATAAGAAAGAAAAGTTCTTTTAATTCCCCTATTCTAGCCTCTGTGACAGTGACAAAATTATAACAAAACTGAGGTGAATGACTATTTGTATATTTTTGGTATTCTGAAAAATATTGTCATGAATAAAATATAACAGATTTGTCACCTTATGAAAAGCATATGACAAAATAAATAAATTTATTACTTTTCCTTTTAATTCACTTTTTAGGTGCAAGAATTAAAGAAAAAAAAAAGCGTAATTATTGAAAAAAAAAAAATTTATTTGTGCACTTTTTTGCAAATGTAAAGGAAACAGAATAACTTCCAGGGGCTTCGGAGTTTTCGCTCACAAAATTTGGTAAATTTGTAGCTACGATAAAACTGGACAACTTTTGCGAATTTGAACGTGCCTAGGCACACTAATAGCTCATACAGACCTTAAAAATTTTTATGCTTTGAGGATAAAATTTTTTTCTTTCAAAATCGTGTAATCAAGAACGCACATCTCCACTGATCTTCAGTAACACTTTGTGCAAAAAAACTTAATTTTTCTTTGCACTTTTTTTTAAATAGAAGAACGAATATTTTGTTTTCACTTTTTTCAGCATAACTTACAAGGACTAATAACTCTTCACTATCAATATTTGGCAAAGCAACAACAAAACCATAAAATAGTAAAAACTAAAATCTGCAACACAAGAAATGCAACAATATCAAAGAAGGGAAAAAATGCTATAGAAGTAAAAAATTAACATTTTTAAGTTGCAAAGTTGTCTTAATGAGGTACATGTATATACGTTGAGGTTATATTGATGTGTTTACAGAATTTATCTAACTTTATCGTAGATACAATTTTCCAAAATACTGTTAGAAAAAAATTAGGAGTCCCTGCAAGTTATTCTGAAAAAAAGTGAACAAATTTTTCCTCAATTTTTCCAAAAAAAGTGTAAGAAATAATATTTTTGGCATAATATGCTAATATTTGTTTGTAGAGGGTCATACTACCCTTTAGTAGTATTATTCACTTAGAGCACTGATGGGGTTGCACTTTCGGAGCGATGACCATTACAAATGTAATCAGCTAAGAAACGTGGGCTTTAGTTGAGAGCAAAACAGATATTTATTCATTGATGACAAAAAGACAGCTTTGTGCATACATATGTAGCTGCGCAGGTAGATACAAGAGTTTGAAATCGTTGTTGCATTGCATTGCTTCCAAGTTTTTCAAAAAAATTTTAAAAAAACCTATACATATTTAAAATCTAAAATTTTCCTTTTTCTTCTGTAGAACATTTTAGCAAAAATTTGGGATCGATTAGCATCCTTCATTAGAGTGGCAAAGAGGAAGCAATACCCTTTCTTGGTCTTCTCATGCAGTTTTGCCAAAAGCTCTTCTAGTGGAAGAAGTACAGGTAGTGTAGAAAATATAAACATGGGATATATACATACTTACATATATATATTATATATAAATTATTTGTCCATGTAGTTTGGAATTTGGACAATAAGAAGATCGATAGCTGGTGAACAACGTGGAGGATTCGCAAGGAAAACAAGTATTGAACCGGAATAACCTAAACCAGTTTCTAATATCGATACGATTTTAATACTGTGATTATATTGTACATATTGTATTATATATATTCATAGGTCTATAAAACTTTATATTAAATGTGTATTGTAAAATTTAAATTTAACTAATAATTAATTTTAACTGATATTGTAAATTTTAACTCTTTCCTTTAAAAATTTAATTGAATCCTTTTATTCAATAAATCAAATTAGTATTTTTTATTACCAGCGCATTTAAGATTAATTCAATCTCAGGTTTTCTAAATCAATTATATTTTAGGATTATTTTAAGAACGGATTTGGAATTAAATAAATTGCGTTTTTAGATTAATTCAATCTCCTATATTCTTAAATCAATCTCAATTTGGTAGTATTCTAAGTACGGATTCGAGATTAAATCAACTTAGAAATTTTTGAATTTTGAAATTGATTCAATCTCAGGTTTTCTGAAATCAATCTGCTTTTGGGATTATTTCGAGTAATTATTTGGGAGTATATATAGATAAAATTAAGTATTTAGCATTTGAATAATCCGTACTTGAATAAAACTTTCTGTACTTGATTTAAGTAAATCCGTACTTACCGTACTTATGACACCGCTTTGGATTGATTTAAGTACAGATGGATTGAATTTTCTTTTGTATTTATGTATATGCCTTCGGGATGGTTCTGTAATTATAAATATTTTTCTTTTGAAAAGTATTTCACTTGGGTTTGGATATCCGGCTCGAAGGACCAAAAATGTTTATGTGAAATATTTTCCTCACAAAAAAGATATAAATAGAGAAAACACTATCATCACTTCGGGTTATAAGTGTTATATTTTATTTTGTGAAGTTACGTTCGATTCGGGGGTTTGTAAAGGAATACTAACTAGGTATATAGAAAAACTTAGCACCAATAACATAAAACAGCTTTAGACGCCAAGAAAAATTAAAATTAAATTAAGTAAAACATAAAAATTTCAAAAAAGCAAGCTTTGACTGAACATTAACATGGGGTATTTCATACATAAAGAAATAGTTTAACTTATTGCATGCAGTTCTCGTGGTACCTTCATAGCGAACAGTCGATTAGCGGAATTTTTTCTTACATACCAAACAAACAAAAAATTATACAAAAAAATATTCGTAGTACATATT
The DNA here is from genome assembly GCA_905220375.1 of Tachina fera. Classification (NCBI taxonomy): domain Eukaryota; kingdom Metazoa; phylum Arthropoda; class Insecta; order Diptera; family Tachinidae; genus Tachina; species Tachina fera. The sequence goes on along the minus strand of LR999965.1, from coordinate 76,487,087 downwards.
ATTCGTAATAGACTTTAATAAATAAGCTTTACTGCTTTGTTAATATTTTTTACATAGTGGAAATAACAAATACAAAAAAACAGAAACAAAAAAAAACATAAACTGTGACATTGAGGAATACTCTATACGAGTAACTCAAAAACAAATAAACAATCAAAAATTACAAAAACAAAAAAAAACCGTAAGCAAAAAAACACAAAAAGTGCCCTTGAGGAATACTCTATATGAGTACCTCAAATACAAAAAATTATGAAGTGAGTTCTAACGGCAGAAATGCCTATTTTACTGTGAGTTCTGAAGCTCTCAATGAAAATAATACAAATAATAAATCTAATGAGGATATATTTTTAACGACAAATCCAATTTTTCGTCAGCGATCAACTTCGCTTTGTCCAATGCCAAATAGTGATTCATTAACATTACAGTTGCCTAGTACTTCGTCATATAAGTCAGTAATATCATCTCCTTCAGGCTCGTGTTCATCACTTAATAAAGTTATCACTACAGATAAAAGTAGCTCAAAATCCAAGGTACAAGTCGGAATGGACAGATACATAACAGTGGTAAAGCGTGGGCGAAGCCCGAATTCTTCAAAAATTTCATCTGCTCCAAAGATGTCTAGGGATAATAGCGCATCATCTACCAATCGTCAAAATCGTTTTTCATTATTGCAAGTCACCGACGACAAGCCCGCTGCATCATCGCAAAAGTCTTTTAAGCCACCTATATATTTAAGAGAGAAAAATTCTAACGCCCTAATTAAAAAATTAGTCTCGGCCATTGGTGAAAACGCATTTCATGTTATTCCAATAAAGCGTGGTAATATTGAAGAAACTAAAATTCAAATATACGAAGAAAAAAATTTCCGTAAAATAGTGACTGAATTTGAAAAAAATAAAACAAGTTTTTATACGTACCAGCTTAAAAGTGCCAAAGGTATGCAGATCGTATTGAAGGGTATTGACTCTTATGTTAATCCTGAAGAAGTAAAAGATGCACTCATGATACAAGGATTTAAGGTAAAAAATGTTACCAATATAATAAACAGGGAGAAGATCCCCCAGCCTCTATTTCGTGTTGAATTGGAGCCGAATGATATACAGCTGAAAAAAAACGAGACACCTAAGCCTCTTATACCGAAAAATCACAGTTGAAGAGCGACATAAGCGATCAGGTCCCGTACAGTGCCATAATTGCCAAGAATATGGCCACACAAAAACATACTGTAAATTACCCACTGTTTGTGTTGTGTGCGGCGAATTACACGGCACTGCTAGTTGGAATAAGCCAAAAGATCAAAGTGATAAAAAATGCAGTAATTCTGGAGGTAATCACACCGCTAACTACAGAGGTTGTCCTGTAGTTAGCAAACAGACTATGGTGCAAAAACCCAAATTAGCTCCATCTCAATCAGCAAACGCTTACTCAGCCACTTTTGTGCAACTGAGCCAACCAGTTACCTCCCGTGTATCGTATGTCGATGCTGCTAAAACAAATTCTATTCCCCCACAAAATGTTCCACCTCCAAATAATTCAATGAATGCAAACTCAAGCTTTAACTTTAGTCGCCTTGAAACTACTATTGACAATTTGGTGCAAACTATAAATAATTTTACAACAGATATGACTACCATGATGCAAGAAATGCTGAGAATGCAGAACACTCTGCTTCAAGCATTAATTAACAAGCCACGAACAAGTTAAAAATATGTTTCTGGAACGCAAACGGCATTCGCCAACATAAAAATGAACTTGAGCACTTCCTTACGAAAAAAAATATTGATATAATGTTGGTCTCTGAGACACATTTGACTTCGAGAAGCTTTTTCAAAATAAATGGCTACACTATGTATGATACAAAGGACCCTAGAGGGAGCGCATGCGGTGGATCTGCAATTCTAATTAAGTCAAGACTCAAGCACTATATCTTTGACAACGTTAGTGAAGAATATATGCAAGCTACGAATATTTTTGTAGAAAATTTTTGTTCTAATTTCGTGATATCATCAATTTACTCACCTCCCAGATTTTCAGTTACCGAAGATCAGTATGTGAAGTTCTACAATTCGCTTGGATCTTGTTTCGTGGCAGCTGGAGACTACAATGCAAAGCATACGTACTGGGGGTCGCGCCTTTTAACACCTAGAGGTCGAGCTTCGTTTAATACAATTTCAAAAATGGGCTTAGATGTTATTTCGAGTGGGGAGCCCACTTATTGACCTACTGACGTACGAAAAATTCCGGATGTTATTGATTTTGGCGTAATGAAAAATATTTCTAGGGATTTAATTAGTGTTGAAACTTCTCTAGATCTCTCCTCCGATCACTCCCCCACTATCGTTACAATTTGTAACCCACTAAGAAGTGACTTACCTCACCCATATACGAAGATGACCAATCGTGTTAATTGGCTGGGATTCAAAAAATATCTTAGTAGTCATTGCACGGAAAATATTGCGTTAAGAACACCCAATGACATTGAAACTAACATTGCCAATCTTAACGAAAATATTAAACAGGCTGCTGAACATGCCACTACCTCCCATCCGCAGTCTGGGTTTAATAAAATTTATTCCAGGGATATTGAACATCTCGTATGTGAAAAAAGAAGAGCTAGAAGGGAATGGCAACAGCACAGATCACCCCAACATAAACTCAGACTTAAAGAATGTTCTAAACGACTTCAAGAGTTGCTTGCATCTGAAAAAACTGCATCTCTTAAAAATTATTTGGAAGGTCTTGATGTCACACCGACATCTAATTACTCTTTGTGGCGCGCTGCTAGAAAGCTTAAAACCCCCGTTGAGTTTAAGCCACCTCTGCGCACATCTACCGGAGATTGGGCAAGAAGCGATACGGAAAAATGCAAAATATTTGCTGAGCATTTAAAATCCGTATTTACCTCAAATACATGTACTGGTGTTGCTGATTTGCCGAATGTAGTTGCTCTACCCCCTCGAGCCTAAAAGTTTAAGATGCGTGATGTACATAAAGTAATTTCTGAACTCAAGCCAAAGAAAGCTCCAGGTACTGATGGAATTAGTAACAAGATGCTGATGAACTTGCCGCATATTGCAATAAGAATCTTGCTGTTTATTTCTAATGCCATATTACACTGGAGTATTATCCACAACTCTGGAAGCTTGCAAAAATCAAAATGATTCCAAAGCCGGGAAAAGATCTTACTAAAGCTGAGTCATATAGGCCAATAAGTTTGCTGTCAACTGTGTCAAAACTCTTCGAAAAGCTGCTCATGACAAAATTGTCCCCAACCTTAACAGATAGTGGGTGCATCCCAGACCATCAATTTGGTTTTAGAAGTCAGCATAGCACCATTGAACAAACTCATAGATTGGTTCAATTTATAAGAAAAACATTTGAGGAAAAGAAGTATTGTTCTGCCCTGTTTATTGACGTTTCTCAGGCATTTGATAAAGTGTGGCATGAAGGTCTAATTCTAAAATTAAAATCATATCTACCAATAAATTTAGTGAATTTATTAGAAAGTTACATCACTACCCGGAAGTTCACGGTTGTGGAAGGAGAATTCATGAGTGTGCCCGAATCTATATTATCCGGTGTGCCACAGGGGAGCATACTGGGGCCAGTTTTGTATTTAATCTATACTTGTGATATGCCTTTGAGCAGCAATATCCATACATCTACGTTTGCCGATGATACAGCCTGCCTTAGTATGCATGAAAACCCTCACGGGGCTTCCCGATATTTACAAGAACATATTACACAATTGGAAATGTGGTTGAACTTATGGAGAATTAAGGTAAATGAACAAAAGTGTGTCCATATAACGTTTACCCTAAGAAGAGATACTTGTTCCCCAATTCGAATCAATAATCAAAATATTCCTCAACACTCCCAAGTGAAATACCTTGGTATACACCTTGATCGAAGGCTTACATGGAAACATCATATTGACTTTAAGCTAACTCAGATGAAAATTAAGTTATCTCAAATACACTGGTTGATTGGCAGAAATTCAACACTTAGCATGGACTGTAAACTTTTATTATACAAGTCGCTTTTAAAGCCAATATGGTGTTACGGTATCCAGTTATGGGGCACTGCTTCAGCTTCCAATGTAGAGAGAATCCAACGAAGGCAAAACAAAATTTTACGGTTAATAACATCGGCTCCATGGTACATCAAAAATTCTAATATACATCGTGATTTAAATATGCCACTAGTGACTGAAGAAATTGCAAAATACGCAGGCAAATATTTAACAAAACTCGAGTCACATCCTAATCCGCTTGCTCGTAATATTTTGAACTTTACTGGACACATCCGCTTAAAAAAGAGGGACACAAGGGCTCTATTACTTAACACGCCAAATGGGATTTCTTGAAAATACTTTTTTTTACTTTTTTATAATTTTTTTTTCTTTTTTTATTATCACTACTTATGTATTATTTATAACTATTAACAAGTTTATGTCCGACAGTGGTCGGTCCTAATAATTATATTTTAGATTTAAGATTTGAATACTTATTGTTAGTTCATATTTGAAGATACAATAAATAAATACATGTATTTAAAAAAAAAACTTATTGCACACCTGTGCGCTTTTTTTGAATTAAGAGTATGAATATGAACTTTGCATACCGTATAGGTAATATTTACACATCAATGTATGAATATATATTATTATATATGTTCATATATATATTATTATATATGTTCATATACCCTCATTTTTCGGATCCGAACCATATATGGGATATCACATATGCTCCATATATATTTTTTTTTAGCTGGAATGAGAAAAAAAATTTATTTTTAACGAAATTATAAATTTTTTCTCTTAGGTATAATTTTTAAGAACAAAATTCGAGTTTTTCTCATATGGATTATATTCAACAGAATATACATAATTTATTTAAACGGCCATCTAAAAAAAATATATATGGTATGAATTCATGTATAGAGATGTATGGGATTATGGCAAAACTATTATATATGAATTAATATATGGACTAATATATTAAATGTATTATAATATATGATCTCATATATGGAAATTTAATTATGAAGCACTTCATATGCGAATCCATATAGTATATGGATAATATATTATATAAATAAGATGTAATATATGGAGTACATAAAAATGCATGATATCTCACATGCACAAGATCGTTTTTGCCATCAAAAAAGCTTTAATTTTTTATCTCGATCTTTTTCTCTCTTTTTTATCACTGGCGAATTGGAAGTCTGTTAGAAAATACATACGGTATGCAAAGTTTATATGCGTGTAGCCTCAAGGTTTAAAAAATAAAAACTCGTGTAACAAAATAAAAATCATGTAACAAAAAACATTGTGGGCCTATTTAATAAATCAAATAATCAAATGGATAATTCTGTTATTAATTTTATAGAAAATAATGGTATTCTCTAGATATTTTTAAGAAACAAATTTTATATTAATGTACAAAATTATATTGAAAACTTGTGTTAGTATAAAAATTTGTTATTTTTTCTTTTATAATTGCATTAGTTTTTAATCAGATTTCTTAAATTATATTTTGTGTAGAATATGAGTTTTGTATGTTTTTAATAATCGAATCACCTTTTCTCCTAAAATGTTGAATGAAATTTTTCATCAAACACAACCTTTCTGTACAAAATGTTTCAAAAAATAATTGTAGTAATTTAGTTTATTGCACAGCAGTGAGCTTTTTTGAATCAATGGATTCTGCATATGAGCTTGGCATACTGTATAGGGAATATTTACACATACATGTATGAAAATGTATGTAAATATATTATCATATATATACCTCATTTTTCGGATCCGAACCATATATGGTATATCATATATGCTCCATACACATTTTTTAGCTGTGCGTCATATTTTTATTAAGTAGTTTTTAAAATTGACTTTATTTTCCATATTTATATGATTAACTACTTGTTTTCTAGTTTAACATAAAAGAAACAAGCGTATGTATAGAAAAAGTTACCTAAACATTGGAATGGGCTGAACCACCAGAGCCACCAGTAATATTAGCAGTAACTGGAGCCGAAATTGATGAACGTGTACGTATAACTTCTCCACTACTGCTTCCAGTATGCCCAACAGCAGCTGTTACTACACTACTCGATAAATTCGCACTATTTGTTGCTGATGTCGCTGTTTCTAACTTTAGCCTCATTTCTTCCTTACGAGCTTGCACGGTGAGTAATTCACCGCTCAGATCATTGCATAATCGCAATAAGAGATTATTTTGTTCACGTAAATGACGTAGAACTTCATTCATTTTTTTGTTGTTGTATTCTTGTTTAAATGAAACATGACGCAGTGTTTCGCTTATTGCATCCACTCTGTTCTCACACAGTTCAGTATTTGGTAACGAAGTGGGATGTGTTTCTACAAGTCGACCTAATAGCCATTGTTTGGGAGGAAGCCGTTCATCTCTTATTAAGACTAGCTGGCCTACTTCAACGTTTTTATGGGGTCCTTGCCACTTTGTACGAACATAAAGATTATGCAGATATTCACTGGACCATCTTTTCCAAAGGTCTTGACACATTTGCGAAATTTGTTTCCATCTGCGTGTTATGCCAATTCGACTATCTAAAATATTTGGCTCAGGAATGGCGGTAATTGCTCGTCCAGTTAAGAAGTGCCCTGGCGTTATGGCAGCTAAATCGTTCGGATCATCAGAGAGCGGTGCTAGAGGCCGTGAGTTTAAGCATCCTTCAACTTGCTTCAATACAGTATGAAATTCCTCAAAGTCAGTGTTGAAATATTGACCGAACGCTTCAACAACAGCTTCATGCTTTTAACGCCGGCTTCCCATAGCCCACCAAAGTTGGGAGCCCCAGGTGGAATAAAGTGCCACTGAATACCGTTTTGAGCCGAATATAATACACCAGCCTGAAGTTGCTCAAGAAACAGCTTACGTTCTCCTTGTAGTAAGGCATCTGCCCCACAAATGTGGTGCCTGGATCACTATACAAATCGGAACAGCATCCTCGAACTGAGGTAAATCGCTTTAGGGCTGCTACGAAGGATTCAGTAGTCAGATCACTGACTAATTCTAAAGTGATAGCGCGAGTAGCCATGCAGATGAAAAGTGATACGTACCCCTTATAGCTTTTGTTACCGCGCCCTTTTGTAGTTCGAATCAGAAAGGGACCTGCATAGTCCACACCTACATGTAGAAACGGCAATGTAATATTACATCTCTGTGGCGGGAGATCACCCATAATATGCTGGGCTGGACTACAGCTTTGTCGAAAGCACGGAATACAGTTTTTAATAATTTTTTTAACGCTAGTACGTCCATCAATCACCCAAAATTGACGTCGTAATGCTGCTAGTGTAGCTTGAATTCCTCCATGCATGGCACGTTGATGAGCGTTTAATATGATCAAAGTCGTAAGCGGATTGTTTTTTGTTAAAATCATTGGACATTTTTCATTAAAAGGTATGGTTAAATTCTTTAGTCTACTATTGATTCGCAGAATGTTATCAGAATCCAAGGTAGGATTTAGTTTTAAAAGTTTACTGCGTCTGCTTACTAGCCCCCTTTGTTGCAAGGCTGCAATCTCTTCACGAAATTCTATACGTTGAACTGAGCTTACTAAACGTTTAAGTGCTGCATGTCTTTCAGACCAGTCGCAAAATATGTTTGTATTAGTTGCTCTTTTTCTGCACCGCTTATAAAAACGCAGACACCATGCCACGATAACAAGCAATTTATATAATTCTGAGAACCGTTCAAGAAGATAATATAAGTCAGGTATGACTTGAGTACTTAACACTTGTATGTCCTTAGATTCAGGAACTGCTTTTGGAGTATTAAATGTAAACGAAGGCCATTGATGGCTTTCTAATGCCAGCCACGATGGCCTATGCCACCATTGAGTGTGTTCAATAAGCTGCTGTACTGATATATAATTCCAGTCGTGAGTGTTCGTATTTTCTTGTATACATGCCACTCGGTTGGCAACGAACTCCTTTAACCTTGATGGATGTGACCGAATCCAGCACAACACTGTCGTGGAATCCGTCCAAAATACTGATAATGTGCCATATATCGAAAATGCGTCACGTACCTTTTTTAAAAGCTTTGTAGCAAGGACAGCTGCACATAACTCTAGTCGCGGAATGGTTAATTTCTTAAGAGGCGCAACTTTTGTTTTTGCTATGACCAAATTCACTGAAGCGACATTTTGTCTTACTACTCTTGCGTAGACGCATGCAGCATACGCAGACTGAGAGGCATCAGCAAAGGTGTGAAACTCAATTGTGCTGTCATTTGTCATTTTGAGCCATCGTGGTATACGCAGGTTAGGTAATTGTTGTAATTCCCTCCGGAAGCTTACCCAAAACTTTTTTAGCTCTGAATGCAAGTGGTCGTTCCAATCGAGCCCCTGTATCCAAAGCTGCTGTAAACATATTTTGCCTCTTATAACAACCGGTGGTAGAAAGCCAAGAGGGACAAATATTTTGCACAACTCAGAAAGCATTTGTCTTTGCGTAAACTCAGACTTATGGTAATCAAAATTCATTTTGAACCCAAAATGATCAGATTGCGTGTGCCAAAATAACCCTAATGCTTTGGCCTCATTTTCTAAAGAAAGATCAAATGCATCGTGTCGTGCCAAATCTGCCATAGGTAACGTTGCTAATAATTCTTGTGAATTTGAATTAAATTTTCGTAAATGAAATCCTGCAGTTTCTAGAAGTTCTTTTAACTCTTGGAGCTTACTGATTGCAAACTAGATTGTCGCCACCAGTTAAAGCATCATCTACATAAAATTAAGTTTTAATAATTTTTTGCGGCAGCGGGAAACCGTTGTTCTTCTTCGCCAGCCAAAGTATGCAATACTTTGATGGCAAGATACGGCGCGCAATTAGTGCCATACGTTACTGTTAATAGCCGAAAATTGATTGGGGGTTCAGATGTTGAAGCACGCCACAATATACGCTGTAAATCTGCATCACTGCTGTGGATCAAAATCTGGCGGTACATCTTTTCGATGTCACCAGTGAATGCCACTCGATAGCGTCGCCAGTTTAGTGTTACATCTGTTGGATCTCTTTGTAACTTTGGTCCTACATGAAGGCAGTCATTTAACGATACGCCCGCGACATGACGCGTTAAATACAACTCGTAGTTTCGTTGTCGAACTTGACTCCTTATAAACTCCGTGATGCGGAAGATAACAAGTGGGTTTCGTATTGTCATCCTCTGGAGTCAACTCCATGTGGCCCAACCAACAATATTCGTTTAAAAAGTAGGTATGCAACTGGTGCAAACGTGGATCTTGTGCTAAACGACGTTGTACATGGTTTAAGGATAAAATAGCACTTTCCTTACTACCTGACAGTTTCGACAAATTGGCATCTAGACTAATAGGAAGTCTGACAATAAAGCGCCCACTTTCGTTTCGAGCATGTGTACGAGCAAAAAATTCTTCACAGAAATTTTCTTCAGGTGATAATTGTTGCGTAGAGCCGATTTCCTCGACTTCCCAAAATTTCCGTATAGTGTCACACAAATCATCTTGTGCAAAGCAGCAATTCGTTACGTTCATCGTACTCGCCACGCCTCCAAAAATAACACAGCCTCATTGGGTGTTTTGCGCAATGAAATTGTTCGTTTTACTGCGCTTTATATCTTGTTTAATTACTGCAGCATAATCTGATGCGCTGAGGATCATGTCAATTACTCCTGGTTTATTAAATTTTGAGTCGGCTAACTTTAAATAGAAAAATTCCCGTAGGTCCTCATCAGGTATAGGCAGTGTTGGAGTTGCGTTACCTACTCGAGGTAAGACGAAAGCTTCACAATTCATTTGAAATTCTGTCGTTAATGACTGTATTTTGAAAAATACTGTGCTTCTCGAAGTTGCCAATGGTTCACCATTTGCACCGTAAATGGACTGATTTGCTGCAAATTCACTAATAAACGTTGCTTCTGCACCACTGTATATCAGAGCTCGAAGTTGTAGCCTTTGACCTGTCTCGTTATGAGCTTCAATAACTCCTGTACCCAACAGCACTTTCGGACCCGAATTTGTCTTAGGTAAGCGAACATTATGTGCTGTGACCGAATCGTCAGTTTCAGTGATGAGACTTTTGTTTTGGGTATGATTTGGCTCGCCATGCAATGATGTGTGATGCGTTGCCTGGCATTTTTGACATCGACCTTGAGAAGGGCATGAGCGAATTGAATGCCCATGTTGCAAACAATTAAAACATAATTTAGTAGATAGACTAGTAGATAGACTAGGGTGCTGATGAAGTGCGTGGCTGCACAGAAAAGTATCGGTATTTCCCCTAGCTTAAAGTCTAAGTTTAATTTTTCTTCTCTTCTTTAGATACTCACATTAATTAATAAAAATATTTCATTCAATAAGAATTGAAATTACTGAACTTAAGCCTGACTTAAAATTATTTCTGATTAAAAATCACTAAAAGTTCAATTAAAAAATTTACAAATGTTTCACTTAAATAATCATGGGCACGTGACAAAAATATGTTCACTTGGCAATCACTGTTCACTTGGCCATCACAGTTTCAGAATGCTGGAAATCCAAGTAAAAACTGTAGAATGCAACAACAAGTAACATAGACCACTACAATAATACTTACAAGCATGTACCGATGGTACATCGAATAAGTAAAAATAATTAATGTGATAGAGTAAAATAATTTCGTGCTAACCTAAATAGAAAAATGAAAAAATTGGAAAAAAAACAGAAAATTAATAGTGATACTTATAAATGTGTTTACCAAAGGTAAATCAATTGTATACACAACAATCGTTTCTCATATTCCGTTCATTGTACATTTAAGTTAAATAGCTGATGTTAATAAGAATCTCTACCCAAGTAGATATACTAGGGTGCTGATGAAGTGCGTGGCTGCACAGAAAAGTATCGGTATTTCCCCCAGCTTAAAGTCTAAGTTTAATTTTTCTTCTCTTCTTTAGATACTCACATTAATTAATAAAAATATTTCATTCAATAAGAATTGAAATTACTGAACTTAAGCCTGACTTAAAATTTTTTTTTTTATTAATAAAAATTTAAGGGTTTACTTATTACTTAGGTCTGTATTTTTTTAAGATATCTTCTAATTCAATGTCTTTTATTTCTGGTTTATTTATAATTTTTGTTTTATTAACTATATTACTATTTCTACTTTTTATTATGACTATTAATATAATTATAATTGCAAGCACAAATACTATGTTTATTCCGTAGGAAATATTTTTGTGGACTTTCAGTTCCTCTATTTCTTTTACATTCACAAAGTTTCTTAGTTCTATTTGCTTAAAATTAATTGCTGTTATATTAGAAATTGAAAAGTTGTTAATCGGGTAAAAGTATCTGTCCTGAAAAGCTATTCTATTATTCTTGAAGATCTGGCTGTTAATTTTTAGTTCGCAATCATAAAAGAAAAGTAAATAATTTTTATTAATTTTTAGCTTTCGATCGTCACAGTCCTGTATAATTTCTAAGCCGTTGGCATTTTTTATTAAATCATATCGTCTTCAAACGTTTCTATGACAGTCGCATTATTATACTTAAAATTACAGTTATTTAACAGAGTGCAGTGTTTACTATGTTTTAAATTTTTGAGATATACATTCTCCTCATAAGTGAAAACATTGTGTTCAATTTCAATAATATAGCTACTTGGCTCGTTAATTTCCATATAATGTTTATTTGGTAAGGCTGTAATCATTTTTAGGTCAGTTTGAATGTAGTCAATTGGAATTTTTATTGCAATAATCAGAATTCCGTCTTTGTAGTTTAAAACGTCAGCTTTCATGGATTTCAATTTAAATAAATCAATTTGGAATTTATCAATTTCTTCTGATGTTAAGATGCTTGGGTGAAAAATGTGATTTTTAGCGGAAGCAATGTTATCTTGAATATGTTCAATTTTCCCTTTAAGGTAATTAAGTTTGAACATTTGGTCTGCATACAAAAGTCTTTGAATAATTTCGCTCTGTCTATTCTTAAAACTCATGAATGCATTTCTAATATTTGTTCTGTCCTCTTCTACTGCTGATTTTAAGGTTTGTATCGAATCATTAAACTGTGTGTTTATATAAATTTGTTTATTAACTGCGGCTATTGTATTATGATTATTTTCATCGATTACACCAAGATGCTCAAAAATTTCTTGGCGATCATCATCATCCATAACTCCAGCTAGCCACTTATAAGCATGTCCAACAAAATTAAACATTCCCCTTTTTCTCCTTATTTCTGACCGAGTGATTGATTTTATTTTAGATTTTATAATTTTTATTTCTCTTTCAATCATTTTCATATTATCAAGGTATAAATTTTTTATATTACTCTCGACCTGATTCAAAATCTGATATAATTCCTTGGTATCAACCAAGTGCAATACTGTAAACTTTTGGTTTATCACCTCAACTTTTCCTACCCTAATTTGTGCATAACCTGACTCCTCAGTGATTGGATTAATCCGCAGTGTTCCCTGTGTCTCAGTTGCTAGGATCATCATTACCATTACTATCAGAATCTGCAAATTTAAAAGGATTTTAATACTAACGATAAGAGCGTTTTCTAAAGGTTTTTTTTTCTGGACACTAAAACGTCTTTTAAGGTTTTTAAAACTTTCCAACAAACGCTCAAAGTCAATATCGTCTTCATCACTATTAGGATTCGTTTTGTCTATACGGTCAACTGCATATTTGCAAGGTCTTTTAATGTTGGATGCATGTACATTTTCCAAAACCTTTTTAATAAACTTTGGTTGTTCTTTATGCCTTAGGCTTTTATAGTTTTTTATAAAGCCTTCTTCTCTGTTTTCTATGTAGTTTTCACGGGATTTATTTATTTTTTGGATTTTTTTAATTTTTGCATCTTTTAGTCTTTGTTTTATAATGGTATGGTCAATCAATCTATTTTGTACATCTATAGGACTACATTTAATTGCGCTATGATAAGTGCTATTATAGAATTTTAGTGCCTTAACCGTATTGTTAAATCTTACAATGTCAGAGTTACCGGTATGGCTATTCGGTTTCGTAAAATGATATTGAATTCCGTCTTGATCAATGTAGCTCCTTACATTGACATTATTGAATTCATTGTCTAACACAAATTTGGTAACATTGCCTTTAATGGCTAAAAATGCTCTAATTTTTCTAACTAGGGTTTGACTATTTCTGTCGATCAAATGGAATGAAATTACGTGTTTTGAAAATTTGTCGATAAAAATTATGAATGAGTGTTTACTGTTTACGTAAGTATCGACGTGGATTATTTCGTTTGTAGTAGAAGGGGTTTCAGTTATTTTGAACTTATTTTTTTTGGGTTTCTGTCATACTTAGCTGACGAACAAATGTGACAGTTATTTATTATTTTATGTATTGATAATTTCAAATGTGGATTATATATCTTATGCTTGATGCTCTCATAGGTAGCTACAATACCTGAGTGTCCACTTTCGTATTTATGAAACAATGATATCTGTTTATTGAGTTCAATATCATCCTCAATATCTCTAGCAAAAAAAAGAACACTTTATTAATTTAAAGTTGTTTCTATCTGGGAATTCCTCTATCAACTTTAGTTGAACCTCGTAATATTCGTGATCGTTTAATTTAGAGAAAATTCCTATTTTTCCTTTAGCAACCTCCCTTCTTAAAATATTGGATATGTTATTATTTGTAATGTCATGTCTGTCTATATAAACTATTTTATTGCCAAAAACCGTTTCAATGTCTTTTTCTTTAATATCCACTACTACGTATCCAGTATTGGAATGCCATCGTGGAGATCCTCCTCTTGAGAGTGTGCAGTCTCAACATCTAAAGAACCTTCAATATTGCTTGTTTCACTGCCGTCCATCAATTCCTCTGATGTATTTATCTCGTTTTCCTCGAAATTGATTCTACTTAGGAAATCCGCGATGTAGTTGCACTTCCCTTTTATACATTCTATCTTAAAATTATATTCGCCTAAATCAATGAGGTATCTCTGTAGCCTAGGGCTTATATCTTTGCCCGCATATTTACTTATGAGCCACTTCAGTGGTTGATGGTCGCTTTCGAAGTCAAATTCTTTCCCATAAATATATGGCCTAAAATATTTAACACCCAAAACCATTGCCAACAATTCTTTATCAATTGTTGCATAGTCTGTTTCGTGTTTGTTCAACGTTCGCGAAGCATATGCTACTGGGTGACCATCTTGAGTCAAGACGGCTCCAATTGCATTATTGCCTGCATCAGTGACGATTTTGAAACGTTTTGTAAAATTTGGATATCTAAGTATGGGTGAACTCGTTATAAGCTCCTTAAGTTTTTCAAAAGCCACTATATAGCTAGGGTCATTCATATTAATTTTTGTGTTGTTGTGTTGTTGTGTGCAAATACTTGGTCATTGGGTATGCAATTTTAGCATAGTTTTTAATAAATTTCCTATAGAATCCGGTCATTCCTAAAAACGACTTAATTTGTTTTGCGTTACTTGGAAGTTTCAAATTCTGTATTATTGAGATTTTTTAAGGATCTGGTTTTATACCATTAATTGTTAATACGTGACCCAAAAACTGTGTTTCTTTCTTGAGAAAGTCACACTTGTTAATTTGTATCTTTAACTTAGCCTTCCTTAAGGTTTTAAATATATCTTTTATATTATCGATATGTTCCACTAAGGATGAACTGAATATTAAAATGTCATGTATGTCATGTATTTATAAATTTTTTTAGTACAGAATTCATCAATCTCTGAAAGGTTGATGGTGCGTTACGAAGGCCAAAAGGCATTCGAATAAATTCGTAATGCCCATAGGGTGTAGAGAATGCCGTCTTCTTTCGATCTTCCTCCTTAAGGAGTATTTGGTGGAAATCTTTTGCCAGGTCCACAGTCGATAAATATTGGGCTCTGCCTAATTTGTCAAAAATACTGTTAAGGTTAGGTATAGGGTACCTATCTCCTACTGTGAATTCGTTTAGTTTGCGATAGTCTACTACTAATCGCCATTTTTTCTCTCCAGAATTATCGGCTTTTTTAGGTACAATCTATAGAGGACTGTTGTAAGCAGAATTGCTCTCTTGAATAATGTCTTGTTTTAACATATCTTTTATTTGTTTGTTTATTTCGTTTTCATGAATTTGTGGATATCTGTATGTTTTTGAATAAAGGGGTTTGTCAATTGTAGTAACGATTTGATGTTCTATTTGGGTTGTGGCTGAAAGATTATCGCCTTCTACATAAAATAAATCTTTAAACTCAGTAAGAAGATTTTTGATTTTTCTTCTTTCCTCTTCATTTAAGTGACAAAAATCAAGTTTGTCTACGACATTTGTTTTTGCAACTGGTTCTAATACGCTTATATTCTCATAAAAGAAAGAACAAAACATTTCCTCGAAAAATAATTTGTTGCCAAACATTTCTATATAACCATGTTCATTATTTATTTTTGCCTTAAGGGGTATCAAAAAATGTTGTCCAATTATTCCATCATATTTGTTATTACAGAAATTAATAATTTTCCAACTCAAAGTTCCCTGAGCAGAAAATTCTTTTGGAAAGGGAGTTACAACTTTAAATTTAATTATGTTTGTGCCGTTAATTGTTCTATATTGAACGGGTTTCATTAATTCTTCTATTTGAAAATGTTCCTTTAAAACGTGAGGTTCAATAATACTAGTTGAAGAGCAAGTATCAATCAGAAATCGTATTTTTTTCCCAATAGTAAGTATCGCTATCGGTAATTGGATTGTGGAGGCTGTATTAAAAAATTTACCTCTTTTTCCTCTCCATTTCCATATGAGAGTTCCTTGTCCTATTCGAACACCTTGCGTTTATTTGGTGGTTTTGAAAGTTATTTCCCTCATTATACCTATTAGTCTTATTTTGCCAGTTCCCTACATTATTATTCTCACGGTATCTATCCTGTTGATTTCTTCCAAAGTTTACACTGCTTTTTTCCTGAAAATAATTTCTTTTAGAACTATAACTTGGCCCATATTGAGAGCTGTTTGTCACAGAGTTTTTCCAATTGTTATTAGGTTTTAACTCGGACTTTTGCCGGTTGTAGTTTTGATTAAAATTTTGATATCCGTTCACCTTGTTCCTATAGTAATTATTGCTGATATTTTTATTTGCCTTATGCCTACTGTCAATAGCCCTACTATCGTCTAGCAATCTAAGTTTAGTATATTTGTTTACTATGTCGTTCAGTGTCAAACTTTCGTCTAGATGAACTCTGAGTGGTCCATCTATTTTTTCAATTTATATATTTACTAAGTCCCTGTCTACATTTTCTGACCTATATAGCATAGATTTATTGTCATCCAGTTCGTAAATTTCACTTATTTCATTTTTAGCTAATTCGAAACACTCAAAAAGTTCTCTTAAATTACTTACTTTAATGTATAGACACCTGTTAAAAATTTCGGCATACGATGTCTTTGGCCTGGCTTGGGCCCTCAACTTTGCTTTTAATTGGTCCCATGAGATGTCTCCAAGTTGCCTTATACAGGGTGGCCCAGAAAGACCGAAGTGGTGTATATTCCTTATAACTTTTTATTTAAGACATATTTTTTTAATTTTTTGTTTTTTAAATACAGTAAATTTATAGGAAATATTTTTAGATTAGTTGTTAAAAATGATATCCCGCAAGTGGAGGCCATTTTCTGCTTCGCACAAATGATCTCTTTTCAACACATTTTCCATGACCTTTCGCAAAACTTCCGGTGTTATGTTGTTAATTTCGTCTGGAATATTGGTTTTTAATTCCTCAATAGTCCTAGGCTTATTAACATAAACTTTCCCTTTTAAATAACTCCAAAGGAAACAGTCTGGAGCGGTTAAATCCGGGGAACGAGGAGGCCAATTAAAATTGCTTCTACGCGAATTTATTCTTTCCCCAAAGATGTCGCGTAAAATAGCCATTGTGGCCCTCGGAGTGTGCGCTGTGGCTCCATCCTGTTGGAACCATATTTGCGGATGGTATTCCACGGCTGGCCTTACAAAATTTTCCAACATGGCCCGATATCGATCACCATTGATGGAAATGGCGACATCTCTTTCATTTTCCAAAAAATATGGACCAATGATCCTTTCTGAAGAAACACCGCACCAAACAGTACACTTAACTGGGTGTAATTGTCGTTGATGAAGTACTCTCGGGTTTTCCTTAGCCCATATCCTAAAGTTTTGCTTGTTAACAAACCCATTTAATTGGAAATGGGCTTCGTCACTCATAAATAAGTTATGAATAATGGAAATGGAAAGAGCACATTTGTGCGAAGCAGAAAATGGCCACCACTTGCGGGATACAATTTTTAATAACTAATCTAAAAATATTCCCTATAAATTTACTGTATTTAAAAAACAAAAAATTAAAAAAATATGTCTTAAATAAAAAGTTATAAGGAATTCACACCACTTCGGTCTTTCTGGGCCACCCTGTATATGTTGTGAAGTCTGCAGTGATTTTTTCGTTTATTATTATCTGGATCCCAAACTTAATTAATGCAGTGTTACCTCCACAAAGATCGATTAACATTGGATTTTATGAATCCATTGATGCTATGGTTGTTATTTAGCGGTCGAATTTGTCTAAACTGTTGAATTATGTCTTTCGGTTCCATTGGAATGTAATTCTGCTGCTGAATCTGCTGTTGCTGTACCTGATGTAATTCCTGCTGTTGTTGTTGTTGCTGCTCTAAATGCAGTTGTTGTTGTACCTGATGTATTTGCTGCTGTTGTTGTTGTAGCTGTTCTCGTTGTTGCTGCTCTAAATGCAGTTGTTGTTGTTGTAGCTGTTCTCGTTGTTGCTGCTCTAAATGCAGTTGTTGTTGTTGTACTTTAAGTTGTTCGGTCTGCTGCATAATTTTCTCTTCTTGCTGCCGCAGAACAACCTCCAACTCACTAATTCTTTGTTCTTTCAAGTCTCTGTTGACGTCGAATTTATTCATTGTGTCTATATTTCAGATTTATTTTGAATATTTGTACAATTTAATATACGATTCTCACAATTCTTTTTATTTTATTTTTAGCAATTAACAGTTTTTGTTTACATACAATCAAGTCTGTATTGAAAATCACTTTTTAAATGAACTTTAGTTCAAAGAAGTCTACTATTCTTTTATTTTTGATTTTTTAATTTTTTAGCTTTTTAACTTTTTTGACTTTTTAATTTTTTAACTTTTTTTTTAGCTTCTTAACTTTGGCTGTTTACCGACTGCGCCAATTATATTTGCCTTTTGTATTTATTTTGAAATAAAACTAAAGCAAACATTTGATTTCTAGTGACGGATGTTCTTTTGAACAACTGTCCTTTATTGAATGAATCTTAAGACTGATTATTAAAATATAAAAATATAATAATATAAAATCATTCCACCAAATGTGGGATTCCAAAAATGTAACTTCAAACTTATATTTAATTGAAGGTAAGCAACATAAACATATTTATATAAATGCTGATGTTACTGTCTGGCAAAGTGTGGGAACGGAATTTAATTGAAGCTATTAGGTTCACCACACTTTACCAGCAATTACTATTAGATATAGAGTGGGTACGTAACTCGCGTCTTAAATTTTATGGGTCGAGGGGGTAGCGCAACTACACTTGGTAAATCAACAACACCAGTACATGTGTTTGGGGTAAATACGGATTTTAAATGCTCAACAAATATGTTACCTTTTTCAGTATCGCTTCTGGCCCAACCTACGGTAGAAGTGCGCAGAGGTGGTCTATATTCAACAGGTGATTTAAGCTTTCTAGCAGCTCGCCACAAGGAGTAATTAGATGCAGGTGTGGCATCAATATTTTCCAGATAATTTTTAAGACATACAGTTTTTTCATAAGCCAGCAGCTCTTGGAGTCGTCTAGTGCACTCTTTAAATCTAATTTTATTTTGGTGTGATCTGTGCTGTTGCCATTCCCTTCTAGCTGTCCTTTTTTCACGTAAAAGACGTTCAATGTCTGTAGAATAAATTCTATTAAACCCAGTCTGCAGCATGTTTAATATTTTCGTTAAGATTTTCAATGTTAGATTCAATATCACCTGGTGTTCTTAGGTTAACATTTTCCGTACAATGGCTACTGAGGTATTTTTTGAACCCCAGCCAATTAACACGGTTGATCATCTTTACATATGGGACAGGGAAGTCACTTCTTAGTGGGATACAAATTGTTACAATCGTGGGAGAGTGTTCGGAGGAGAGATCTACAGAAGCTTCAACATGAATTAATTCCCTAGAGATATTTTTCATGTCTCCAAAATCTATAATATCCGGAATTTTTTGTATGTCCGTAGGCCAGTAAGTGGGCTCCCCACTTGAAATGACGTCCAAGCCCATTTTGGAAATTGTGTTGCACAATGTAATAAGACGCGAACCACAGAACGTATGTTTTGCATTGTAGTCCCCAGCTGCTACAAAACAAGGGTCAAGCGATTTGTAGAATTCCTCGAATTGATCCTCAGTAATTGCGAATCTGGGAGGGGAGTAAATTGATGATATCACGAAATTTGTAACAAAATTTTCGACACAAATATTTGTTGCTTGTAGATGTTCTTCACAAATGTTGTCAAGGACATAGTGTTTGAGTCTTGACTTAATTAGAATTGCTGACCCACCGCATGATCGCCCTCTCGGGTCCTTTGAATCATATAGAGTGTAACCATTTATTTTAAATAAGCTCCTTGAAGTCAAATTAGTCTCAGAGACCAAAATTATATCAATACTTTTTTCCATGAGGAAGTGCTCAAGTTCATTTTTATGCTGGCGAATGCCGTTTGCGTTTCAGAAACATATTTTTAACATGTTCATGGTTTGTTAACTAATGCTTGAAGCAGTGTATTCTGCATTCGCAGCATTTCTTGCGTCATGCTAGTCATATTTGTTGTAAAGTTGTTTATAGTTAGCACCAGATTCTCAATAGTAGCTTCCAGGCGACTAAAGTTAAAGCCTGAGTTAGCATTCCCTGAATTATTTTGCGGTGAAACATTTTGTGAGGGACTGGAACTAGCCTTAGCAGCATCAGCATACGATACACGTGAAGTAACTGGTTGACTTACTTGAGCAAAAGAGGCGGAGTACACGTTAAATGGTTGGGCTGGAGCTAACTTAGGTTTTTGACTCATAGTCTGTTGAACAAAAGAATATGCAGGGCATCCTCCATAGTTAGCGGTGTGATTACCTCCACAATTACTACATTTTTTTTCTGCTTGTTCTTTTGGCTTAGTGCAGCTAGCAGTACCATGCAATTCACCGCAGATAACACAAACTGTAGGTAAGTTGCAGTAAGTTTTTGTATGGCCATATTCTTGGCAATTATGGCACTGTACAGGACCTGAACGCTTACGTGGCTCTTCAACTGTGATTTTTCGGTGTAACAGAAACTTTACGCTATAAATTAGATGAATTTCATTGTTTTCAATTGTATGTCATTCGGGTCCAGTTCAATGCGAAATAGGGGTTGGGCGACCTTTTCTCTGTTAATTATATTAGTAACATTTTTTACCTTAAATCCTTGGTCTAGAAGTGCACATTTTACTACTTCGGGCTCAACATATGGATCTATGCCCTTTAGTACTATCTGTAGGCCTTTAGCACTCTTAAGTTGGTATGTGTAAAAGTTTGTTTTATTTTTTTCAAAATCATTTACTTTAATTGTTTTCATCGTATATTTGGATTTTAGTTTCATCAATTTTTTAATTGGAATTACGTGAAAAGTATTTTCACCAATGGTCAATGGTTTTTAGAAGCGCGTTAGAATTTTTTTCCCTCACATATATAGGTGGTGGCTTATAAGACTTCTGCGGTCTTGTCGTTATCGTCTTGCAATAATGAAAAACGATTTTGGCGATTCGTGGATGATGCGCTGTTATCCCTAGACATCTTTGGAACAGATGAAATTTTAGAAGAATTCGGGCTTCGCCCACGCTTTACCACGGTTATATATCTGTCCATTGCGACTTGTACCTTTGGTTTTGAGCTACTGTTATCTGTAGTGATAACTTGGTTAGGTGATGAACAGCCCGAAGCGAATGATTTCAATGGCTTAACTGACGAAGTACTAGGCAACTGTAATGTTAAAGAATCACTAGTAGGCACTGGACAAAGCGAAGTTGATCGCTGTCGAAAAAGTGGATTTGTTGTTAGAAAAAGTGTATTATGAGATTTTTTTATTTTTATTAAGAGCTTCCGAACTCACAGTAAGTCTGTCATCAGGTTTTTTATTTTTATTGTTATCATTATGAGCATCAGAACTCACAGTAAAATAGGCATTTCTGCCGTTATAACTCACTTCACATTTATTTGTATTTCTCAAGGGCACTTTTGTTTGTTTGTTTGTTTTTTTTATTACGGTTTTTTTTGTTTTTGCTATTTATGATTATGTAAAAAAATATTAAAAAGCAATTAAAGCTTATTTATCAAAGTTAAAAATATGTCTTACGAATATTTTCTTTTTTGTGATATCGTTAGAGGGGCTATATGAGTCTATAGCAGTTATTTGATCTTGTTTTATTGTTATACGATACAATTTGTTGTATTGATGGGCTAATGGGTTCTAGCACTAACTCTTGTATAATTTTAAATTATAAGCGATTTCAATATCTTTAATCTATATTGCCTTTTAGGTTAGAGGCTAATGAATTAGCGATAATAACATATGAAGTGTAACATAGACTGCAGAGTTTAATGATATTATGTCAAATACGAGTATCTTCGATTGAATTTAGCTATATTTTATTAGTTGTTTAATTAGAAAGTGCACTATAACTTATTTTTAGCAATGAAATTTATTTCAGTTAAATTATTTTGTATTTTCTTTCTTCAAGGGAAATTTTAAATTCTTTTTCAGCTTAATAAATTTTCAGCTTAATAAATTGACGTGAAAATCTGTACTTATTCGTAGTATTCGTATATTTTGTATTATTTTTAAATAATAAACGAATTGTCTGGACATATAAACGAGACAAATAAATTGTTAACGGTATTATACAAAAAGGATATGTACATACATATGAAATATTAGTAATAATATGTAATTTTATCACAACTAAATTTATTTTGATGGTAAGACTCTTCTATGCAATAACTCTTTTGTGCCACTTTTAAGGCCCAACTATAATATGAATAAGCGAACTTAAGCAACCATGCGGTTACATATAAAATGTATGTGGCAAACTACAATGTACTTGTGGAACTTTTCGTCAAGTTTCGTCAAATGTCATTTGCTTAAGCTAAGTGCCAAACTGAACGCATATTCCGTACGGAAAACACGGTTTATGCATTTTTTTAAACTCAAACAAACAGCATCAGAAAATATTCATTGATTTTAAATGTTTTTTTATTGTTTCTTATTTTAAACTCAGAAAAGAAAGCGAAACTTTTATTTTCATTCTTTGTTTTGCAATACACATATACACACATACACATGAGTTTATTTATGTATGTTCATTGTTGTACTTTTTAGTAGGCAAAACAAATAAAATAAGTAAAAAGTGGTGGATATAATAATATGTGAATTTTTAATAGATTAGGACATTCCAACAAGTTAATTTGATTGAATTGCATTCATTTAGTAGTTTTAAGAAGAAACAAAATTTAAAAAAAATTGTGAACAACACCTACATATATGTGCAGCTGTGGCTAAAGAATACTTAAGTGCATGTAAGTACATTGTGGCCACCTAAAAGTCACATCTGAATTGCTTAAGTATTTGACAGACTTAAGGCCCAACTATAATATGAGTAAGCGAACTTAAGCAACTGTGCGGTTACATATAAAACGTATGTGGCAAACTAAAAAGTACTTATGGAACTTTTCGTCAAATGTCATTTGCTTAAGCTAAGTGCCAAACTGAACGCACATTCCGTACGGAAAACACTGTTTGTGCATTTTTTAAACTCAATCCATCAGAAAATATTCATTGATTTTAAATATTTTTTTATTGTTTTTTATTTTAAACTCAGAAAGGAAAGCAAAACATTTTATTTTCATTCTTTGTTTTACAATACACATATACACACATACACTTGAGATTATTTATGTATGTTCACTGTTGTACTTTTTGGTAGGCAAAACAAATAAAAGAAGTAATAAAGTGGTGGATATAATTACACGTGAGTTTTTAATAGATTAGGACATTCCAACAAGTTAATTTAATTGAATTGCATTCATTAATTAGTTATAAGAAGAAACAAAATTACTAAAAAAATTTGAACAATAACTATATGTGCAACTGTGGCTAAAGAATAATTAAGTGCATGTAAGTACAATGTGGCTACCTAAAAGTCACATCTAATTTGCTTAAGTATTTGACAGACTCATCGTTAAATTCTGGCATTAGCTTAAGCCAGCTTATTCATATTATAGTTGGGCCTTTATCGTTCAATTCTGGCATTAGCTTAAGCCAGCTTATTCATATTATAGTTGGGCCTTTACTTTTTCCTTAATGGTAACGCTGAGTTTATGTCTTTGCTCTTAACATGACTTTATTAGAATTTGGTTTGTAGAAAAATGAGTACATAAATTTTATTTTAATAAATGTGTGTTCTGTGATCATGTACGTGCATATAAACTTTATTATGGAGTATCAATGTTTCGTAAGGTTGGTGTGTGTGTTCAAGTATAATGTGCTCTTTATGACTTGCTTAATGCTCTTATGAGAGTAAAGTGTATTATGTTCTTTTAAATAACGTTTTATTTATTTAATTTTTATGTTTTGTGTTATAAATTAAACCTTTCTTCTTTCTTGCTATATAGAGCTTATGTACAGGGTGACCGATGACATTTTTTAAAAGTGGCACCAAATAGGGGATTTTTCATAAAGCGAAGGCCAAATTAAACCGAGAAAACTACACTAAACTTTTTATTTTTAATGTATTTTTATATAACTCACTCTAAAAAAAGGCAAAAAGTGGCAAAGCAGTAGAAAAACTGGAACGGCAGTCAAAAAAATTTTAATTTTCCACTTCAATCGGCCAAACGGTCACGCTGCATATGTATATGAATTTTTTATTATTTGGAATTTGGAATAGATATTTTTTTTCTCTTTTCTTTAAAAATTTTGATTATTTTTATTTGTTTAATTTTTTTTTTTAATTTTGGTTTATTTTTTTTAACACAAAAATGCAAGTAAATTATTATTTATTTGCCTAGTGGTATGATTTTTATGCATTGCACTGTGTCATATGTAAGTATGTAGAGCAATCATTACCTTTTGTGCATTGTTCATAAAGAGCAATTTTTAATTCAATAACTTACTTGAATTGATCTTAAAGAGAGTAAATATACCAAGGTTTTGGTGGTTGAAAATTATTTTTGTGTGTTTTATTACCGACACGAGTTAAATTTAAAAAAGGTTTTTTTCCTTTTTTTTGAACCAAAATTATTTAGTTCACTTTGTTGAATTTTTAATTTTCTGTTTATTTTTGAACTATAACCAAATTGAAAATTTTCTCTTGTTGGATTAAAGTTATGTATGTATATATGTACCTCATATTTCTTTTTCTGTTTAAATGGATTCAGTTTTGATTTTATAGGGTATATGAGTATATAAATGATATTTGAACTCCTTTTCTTTAATTGTATTGTTTTTGCACTAAAAATTTTTTTTTATTACGCGTTTTTGTGTTTCACTTGCTCTTTACGGTTTTAATGTTCGCTCTATACTGACAATTTAAATTTTTTAATTTTTGGCCTTTGTACTTTTTCTCTCCGATGTGACCAGGTTGTTGCCTTAAGACTTGTGACCAGAGTGACCAGTATTGTCGAAGGACCATGAAATAAATGGGGTTTTATTTTAATGATTTCTTCCAAGGAGGGAACGCTATGGATGATGAATAGCCCAACCTTGCAAAGGAAATCCAATTATAACCATTCGTTAGGAATAGTTATAATTTAGGGGTTAAGGGAATGAAAACAAAGAACGAGATAATTATTTCTTATGCTTTTATTAACAAGTGGATATTACCTTGTTTTTTCAAGTAGGGTATCCTTTATCGTAAATAAATCTCTCTCTCACTTTTGCGATTAATTTAGGTTTTGTCCTTTTTATTTTAGATTTTAGTTTTTTTTATTTAAATTCACTGGTTATATATAATATATGTGTATGTATGAAGGTATGATTGTAAATATGATTGAATCCAATTTGTATGTTAAAATTTTAAGTGCGAACAATTTGATAGCTCAAGGCCGAGTGAGTAAACCTTTTTTTATTTTAAATCTAATAACTTCGATTTAGGAAATACTGATTTAATGTGTTGACATTTGGAAATTGGAATTTTGTTCATTTTCCAATTTCCAGATCTTTAAAATGGCGTATTAATTTAATAAAATTCATGAGTACATATAATCATTATGATTTATAATATTAAATATAAAAATGAGAGTTAAACTTGATACGGTTAGTTATTGTCTAAACGAGTGTGGACAAATCTAGTTTGCCTTGTTTTTGAATAATTGATTAAGAATGATAGATTCTAGGAAAGATAATTAACTTAATGTATTGTAATTCTCTAAAATAAAAATATTGTGAAAACTTAAGCGTTCAAAATGAAGTAAAACACAGTGTAATATTCAGCAACACATCATATTATCAGTTTTTATAGTAAAATATGTACATTTTCCATTTTGAAAGCTCTAAACAAAAATTTTATAATACGAATAAGGGGCTATTATAAAAGATCTTCACTTTGTTCATTTATATAGCTATCAGATCTTTAGAAAATAAAAAAATAAGGAAATTGGACTTTGATATCGATTCTTTAATAATGTAGATGTATATAAATGAGTATCAAACAAATTAAGTGAATAAATATGGACTTCAGCAAGAATCATCCTGAAGCATGCATAAATTATAAATGCAATCTGAACACATATTACTTTATATCTGTATCTGTATGAGTATCAAATAAATTTACCGAAAAATGAGAACATGTCGAAGCATGTATGTATAATTAAAAAAATTCCTCACGTCATACAATTTTATAAGCAAAGAAATTTATGTCTTTTTGCAAATGAAATACATATGAATGTAAAAAATTCAAGAGTGAATTCGTAAATTCTAAAAGTATAGATTTTTAATTGAAACGCTACTTCATCTCGAACTCTCACTATCGATAAAAGCATGCTAAGGCATGCATGCTAGCAAAAAAAAATATGAATAAAGCTTTAGATGATGATTAAAAGCTCTTTTTTAATAATGAAGTCGGAGACAGCAATTGAATCTGGATCAATACAACTCATGAATGTTATACTACATATGATTGATGGTGATGACGACCTTCTTTAAGTGAAAAATTATTACATCTGTATGCGATACAATCCAGCCTACGTTAACAAGAATTACTTCAAGGGTCAACCAGTAAACATCATGTTTAAACACTTGAGGTAAAATTATCCTAAACATAGATATTCCAATGTTTCTGTCACATTATGCAAATACTTATGGTGAATTGTTTGTTGGTGGAGGTAACTGGGTTATTTGAGATCGATTTTCTAGAATATTTGATTATTAAACATGTATTTCCTTGTATATGAAGTAATTTCTACATACATACATACTTTCATATATTTATCTATATGTATACAGTTAAAATTATATAAATGTTCTTTATTTCAAGAACTAAATGTAAATGTTGTGACACATTAGAAGGAAAAGTAAATAAAAGTAAAGAGTGACTGACTAACTTATATGTACAGTCTGCTAACAGACACACAAAGCACAATTAAATTAAAGATATAAAATATATGAATACAATAAGCTGAACTTTAATAAAATGACAAAAAAATCGTATAATATATAAGATAAAATAAAAGCCTAAGGCGATCAGCCTTCATAAAATATATATACATACATATATATTATATATATGAAAACATAGTACCAGTATCAAGCAACACAATTTGCACAATTAAATTTTTTGAATTCTTAGAAAACGACTTTGTTTTCTGTTGATTGCTATTCAAGAAGAAAATTAGTTTCTTCATTATGATGTCTCATATCCATCCGATGGACTTAACATAAAAATTTTGAATGAACGTTTCACAATTCTATATTATATGTATCTAAGATTCAAACAAAGAAAGAACCTCAAGTGCTTCTAAGTACATCAGTGTTTAAGATAAAAACTTCATTTATTCAATAGCAGACCAATTAAATAAAAATTCAATTTGAAACAGCAAGTAAAGACATCAGCTTACTTCATTCTTATTCATGATCGTATAATAAATTATATATGGGCATATCAAAGGAGAAATTCTAAAAGTCTTATAAATGAAGCAATATTGAAAATAAATATAAATTTTATAGACGTACAAGGTTTCAAAAGTAATTCAAACGATTTCAAAACTAAAGAAGAAACGATTGTTTTCCTTAACTATGAAAATAAAAATGTCAATATAAAACTCCCTTTTGATTTTATATGTTTATTGAGAAAAAGAAAAAAAGTAAAAACAAGCAAACTGTCTAACAAAAAAACTGTCATAGCCAACGCTGGAGGTGCTAAATCAGTTTCATTTAAAAATTTTTATAAATTTTTAAAAGGCAATGCAATGTATACCACCCCAAAAATTTCTAACATTGACTAACTAACGTTGCATGAACTTTAAACAAATTTAAATTAAATATAATTAATATTTCTATTATAGTTGCTATTACTATAGAGTATGTATCTTCAGGAATTCAGTTTTACTTGAAACAGAAAATCCTCACAAACTTTTAAGTAAATGCAGATAAAACTTAAAACAACGTTTTTTTTAATTTCAAATAAAAAAACTATGAAGATATTTCACATCTATGCACACCAAAATCAGTAACAACAACAACAGAAGACATGACATGACGAAAAAAATATGTATTCAAAGATTGAGTTAAGCACTTATTTGTATGTACATACATACATACATTCAAATATAAAATAAATTTGTAGATATGTATGTATACATATAAAATTTCTTATCGATGCTAAAGTATTTATTAGATCTTAAAAATCACACTTACATATCTACATCATGAAAATATATGAAGCATAAATTCGCAAGATCATACACTCAGGGAAATTATTCTGCTTAAAAATAAGAATGCGTCACATTAATTCAATAATTTTCAATACATAGAAAATGTATATTGAGATAGGTAAAAACTAATGAGATTAATAAATGAATACTGTAAATTAATATTTTTCCATATTGAAATAAGAAATTTCAATATGACTAAACTTCCGTTAATGTTTCTTATTAATTCAACATGGTTTTTACTGATTTTAAGTTGCTTTTTTCTGGGTGTAGAAAAGTCGTCCAGTTAAAGAAGGCCGATGTAGTTAAGTAAACAAAATCTGTAATAGAAACAAATTTCTCAAAGGCAGACTTTAACGCGAGACAAATTTAAGCATGAGAAAATATAAAGCAATTGTAAGTATAAAAACATACTAGGATTAGGGAAGATCAGATATTAGATAGTATTTTATAGTACCAAAGTCGATATTGAAAACAATTTATTTCTACCTACATATAAATACCAGCGCGAGAAAATCATATACACACACATAGCAGAATTCATCTAAGAAAATTTTAACAATACCCCACCCCTCACAAATCACGAGCAGATATACATAACAAATTCCTATGGTCATACATAAGTACATACATATACAATCAATCAATCTCAATAACACAAATATCGATCAGCCTTAAACTCCTACAAACATACACATATACACACAGATTCCCCTGCATATACAGCCTTAAGCTCCTACAGACATACATACATACAAATTCCTACAGACATACGCTCAGTCCATCTATCTCCACAACACACCCACCCACCTCAAATTACGATCAGCCTTAAACTCCTACAGACATACATACACACAAATCCCCCTGGCTACATATTATGTCAACAACACCTTCACCTACCATAAATCACGGACAGCTTTAAACTCCTTCAAACATATATATGTACATATAAATTCCTACGGTTATATACTACAAGAACACCCCGCCCTCATAAATCATAATCAGCATTAATCTCCTACAGAAATAGATACATTCTAATTCCTACAGACATAGACATACAAATACACACGATCCATCTTATCCCACCCACCGCAAATCATAATCAGCATTAAATTCTCACAGACATACCTACATACATGTAATCGATCTACCTCAACTACACCCCGCTCCCCTTATCGCACCACGCACAATTTACCACAGACAGACAGAGAGCTACACCCATAAATTCCCACGGATACATATTACAACAACAACCCCACCCACCCAAATCACGATCAGACTTAAACTCCTAAAGTCGAGCAACACCTATATTAGCATTTGAAAAAAAAAAATATTATACATTGCCACCGGCATTAGGAAAAATCATTTTCCCGTCGGCATTTCAAAAAATCATTTCCACGATTTTCCCTTCGGTATTAGGAAAAAATAATAATCATGTTTTGCTGTCGGCATATACGCACATAAAAACTTCAAAACTATGAACCACCTTAATACATTCGCAAAAAAAATATTCTACACAAAAATTTCCACGGTCAGGCGGACAGATACACAGACATACACTTAATGTAAACAAAAAACATCAAAGCGCCGCCAAAAATACAAATTTCCAAGAATTTAACAATTTCAGCAACAATTTAACAATTTCAGCCCACAATTTAACAATTTCAGCCACAATTTAACAATTTCACCCAACAATTTAACAATTTTAATTTGCGCCTGACCCGCATTTCACTACTACTCTTACTCTTTATGTAAAAGTATAATAACATTTATTTATTGTCATAATTCTGTTAAGAGCATGTGAAGCTGACAGCCTACAGCCAGATTAGCAAGCCGTACCGGCGTGGCTGGCGGCTAGCCAGTCAGCCGATTTTTTTCGACAAGCCGAGCCGCCGCCGAACCACTCGGCTTATCGGCGGCTTAGTACTAGCCGTTATTTTGTCTTTTATTTTTTATACTTTTTCAAATTTCGTATTTAATATGATAGCGAGCTTCCCAGAAAGATAGTTATTTTTGCTTCCACATAAAAAGAAAATGTTTATGTAACGAAGCTGCGACAACACTTACGTTCTCTTTTGAAGTCCCTTCTTAAATACATCCACGTTTACATAGACTTTTTTGTTTAAGCGACTTTTTGATAATTAATTGTTCAAAGCTTTTTGTTTGTTGATCCGTAGCAGTGTTCCAATAAAGTAATTAATTTTTAATTCAATCGGAAAGCTTAAATAAAATTTATGTAGAAGGCAATAATGAATAAAATTCCTCGATAAATTTTTTTTGGGGAAAAATTCCAACTAATAGCAAGTAATAGGGAACAAAATTCTAATATTAAAAATGAGAAATTTCTCGCGAAATTTTATTCATAATTGCCCTGATAGTCTAGAATCTGTTTCTATGGTTTAACAAATAATTTACGAAGCTAGCTATTTTTTAGGACATCAATTACTGCAATATTCAAACTATTGAAAAATAAATAATGTTACAACATGGTGATTCAAAAATTCACGTATTTTTCTAAAAACAGACTGGGTTAAAACTTTTTTATCAAATGCTTTAAGCAAATCGGCGTTAAGCCGTACAGCCGCCGCCGCCGAAAATATTTGTCTTTCAGCCGCCGCCGAAATTTTTAGCCCGGCTTGCTACTCTGCTTACAGCCTCTCTACTAAATATTGTAGTATCATGATACAATTATACTAGGTACATGCAGAACTACAACAAAATTACAACACCAAAAAACACATGTATTTTGTTGGTATAAACAAACCCCAAATTGTCGGAAACAACTGTCTTTTGTTTATAAAAATAACAATTACAGGGTAACTAAAGTACAATTGCAGACGCGGCATTCCTGCATGATTATAGTTATTCAGTGTTGCCAGTATGGGTGTAGTTAGACAGTGTGTAATTTCTACTCATATGTGTAGGCGATGTAATTGAATTCTTGTATAATATGTGTGTAATTATACTTTGGGTTCTATTTTTATTTATTATTGTTTTAATTTTTGTGTAATTATACTTTGGGTTCTATTTTTATTTATTATTGTTTTAATTTTAACCTACACAAAAGATGTGTAGTGTAATTTTCTTCAATGTGTAATTGGAGACACAGCCATGTGTAAATTCATTGGCAACACTGTAATCATTTTGTTTACACACATACATTAACATTTTTGCAGCTTGTAAACAAAGTTTGACAACTAGGTGCAATGTATACAGTGACTGGCTGGGCTTGTGCATGTACCTAGTATAATTGTATCATGTGTAGTATGCAGTGACCTGCGCCGAGCAATTTTATCGGCGGCGGCGGCTCATGAAAAATTTTTCGGCGGCGGCTGAAAATCGGCTGAAATTCGGCTGAGTTGGCTGGGTCGGCTGAGCCGGCTTCACAATTTTTTATTCTGTGATTTTTACAATTGTGTCAAAGTAAATCCTTAAATTCACATTTTTTAAAAGTGATTTCCATCCATACATATATACATATATGCTACCGCCAATCTAAATGTTACGAATTTGTTCATTTAAAAACAGAAGTGGTAATAAATAAATCAATTGTCTTCTGATAAAAATTAATAGTAAAGTTGGTAAGTTGAAAATAGTATATATGTATGTACATATATAGTAATTTGGTAAATTCGTTACCCATAAAGAATGCGAGAAGGAAATTGGCATTAGCTCAACAGAAAGGTGCAGAGTTCATCTGGCCTCAAGATGCATACGTCGCATGAGCTGTATGCGCATACAACATCTTGATCAAATCAAACAATATTTTTGGTGGCTTTTTGAGTTTTGACTGTGTGATTTATGGCCTATTTCTCACCTGCGAAAGAAAACGTTCGACTTACAATTTATATTGAAAACAAAAACAAATTTTCATATTTTATTGTTGTTTTCAATATAAATTGTAACTCGAACGTTTTCTTTCGCAGGTGAGAAATAGGCCATTAGTGTGCGGTATGTACTTACAAATATTAAAAAAATTAATTTGTTATTAACTAACAATTTTTGTTTAATAATAGATGTCTGCTGCAATTGCGTAGAAATAGATCACAAAATCAAAAAATTTACGTAATATTTTCATTACGAATAGGCATTCCTAAATATAGAACGTAAACAGCGTAAACATGTCGCAAAGTGTGTGCCTACCATTATTTGCAAATAGTTTTCGTGAATTTTTAAGCTGCCGTAAAAAGTTACGCTGCATTTTTATTTACAATAAGAAGTGCGTATAAACGGAATATATTGAAAATAAAATTTTAAAGCAAATTTTCATCAACTTTTATAAAAAAAATGTAAAAAAAATTCATTACTCGGCGGCTGATCCCAGCCGATTTTGAGCCGAGAAATAATCGGCGGCGGCGGCTGGCACAAAGCCTTCGGCGGCTCGGCTCAGCCGGCTGTCAGCCGGTCGGCGCAGGTCTCTGGTAGTATGTAACCGATCTCACAGACAAGGGTAATCGCCTACAAACTACAAGCAATGGAAATATTACCAGTACTTCGTACATATGCTTGTCTGCAGTGCTGCCACAACGAAAAAAAATTTTACAACCAAAATTCGCTTTAAAAGTTACCAAATGAGAAAAATATAACCAAATTTCAATATGTAGTATTTTTATTAAATAACATCCCAGCAAAAAAAGACATTCCAAAAAAGTCATGAAAATGTAGTTTGCGATCTGGAATTTCGATCCGTTCTAATGATTTTTACATAGGGTTGTCTTTTCTATGCCTGGTCACTGAATTGGAAGCGATATTAAGAAAAATTCTCTATTTTGTGTTCTATGAAAATATTTTTATCTAGGAAAAATGGTAAATCGTTACATATTTTAACAATTCGTTTCTTTTTATACGAATTTAAGCCCGAAGTAGTCATTTCATGTAAATTGAAGCAAATAACTTTTAAATTTGAGACTAAAATTAGTTCATAAATTTCTTTAAAAAAATAAATTTTTTTTTAATTCTGGTGAATATTTTCTAACACTATGGAGGAGTTACAAGGTTTTGTATGACTAAAATAAGCTTCTACATGGTTTTTTGCTTTCTCTCGGCAAATTAAAAATATCGATATTTTGAAGCAATGAAAATGTAGTTCCACTAGAATGACTTCCATTTTTTTACTGGGATTTAAAATGTATACATATTTATAATGTAACGCATGTTAATATATAATAATAATACAGTTAATAATAATAACATAACAAATATAATTCTTTTACCTAGATATGTATGTATTAGTGATGCAACGAATGTTTCAAAAGATATTCGCGAATAAGAATACGAATATTATATGCAATATGAAATATAAAAAAATTTTATGAAAAAGGACATCACACTCTTATTGGCGTACTTTAAAGTTAATAAAAAGAACCCAAAAATTTTCATGATCGTCATTGAATAATATTTGAAAATGATACAAACTGCAAATTTCTATATATATTGTCATAGTTATATTTTAATTTGAAATTTATTTGCTTGTGATTTAGCTTGGTCTATATACGTACTTCATTGGCGCTTAAACCAAATCATCAGTAGACTTCAACCACAAATTTTGAACAGTCACAAACCTCTTACTTTATGCACAGACTTTCAAAAATTATATGAGAATTCATAGAATAATAATATTTTTGAAAATCACAAAGACAAAATAAGTTTGGTAGGCTTTGAAACTCATACAAAACCCAGCAAAGAATTTATATTCGATGTAATGTATTTGTACAAAATAAGATTTTTAGTAATTTATTTAAATTTCGTTTAGGATTTATGCATTTATTTATTTATTTTCTTTGGAAAAATATTCGTATTCGTCTGAATTTGGCGATTTCGAATACAAAAGTGGACCACATAGTACTCTAAAAACGTGCATACTCAGAATTACTAGAAGTTCGAGTTTTGAGGAGATTTTCGAAAAACTTTAAATTTGTCCAACTAATTAATATTTTCCAAGATGTGACCAATTTTTTTAGGAAAGAGGCGATACGGGCGGGCAAACGTGGTCACCTCCTATGGACCACATAGTGCTCTGTAGTACAGAGTATCGATCATTTAGTTAAATTATAAGTTATTGACAGTGTTGTAAAAGAAAAGTATTGTAAACAAGTGAGTAGCAATCAAATCAAATTGATAAGAGGTGGCTGCATTAGCGATTTTAGTCACAGCTGTTTTATTTTCAGTTGCCTTGGTAGCAATACTAAAAATTCAAGAACATAAAAGCTTCAAAAGTATAACATAAAAAATATGTACATGTGTATCATTATTTTGGCAAAAAAATAACCAAAATGAGAAAAATATTCACATCTCCACATTAAAGAAAAAAATAACCACTTTTGGTTAGAAATAACCAAAAACGGCAACCCTGCTTGTGTGTGTATCTCTTATCGTACGCCACCAACATTATAAAAGGCGAGAAATTGCCAAACAACAGTTAGTTGGCTGGCAGCTTGTCATGCGATAAGAGCTAGTTTATTAAGTAGAGGGATCGCCGTACTTAATAAACATGTTGTAGTATACACTAGCTCGAGAAACCTATCCAACTATAAGAATCGTTCCAACTACTGGGAGGTAGTAGTTATTGCGTGAGGGTCGCCGGCTCAGTAACTACTTGCTCTTGAGTGAAAGCCTGGGAGACGGAAGTTGTATTCAGGGCTCACCCGTTGCAACTTTCGTTCCTGGACATATAACTAATCCATTGCCATTTTTTTATATTTTTCTTTTCATTGATTTAATAATAAAAGGTATATTAATATTTCAAGGGATAATGATTAAGTCTTCTAAAATAAATAAAACTTTTGAATTTACGTTTTATAACGAATTAAGAACCATCCGTGTTTCTTAAAAAAAAAGTTAATATAAAATATCTCGTTTATTCAGCTCTCGAGAAAAAGGCATTTTTTTCATTAAGTTGTGTGTAAATTGATAAGTTTAAACTTATTTTCTATAAACTATGTTTTTGATTTATGATGTTGTTCAACTAAAGGAGCGCTATTTAAACACTTTTAACTATTTTCAATTAAAAATTAGCCGTACTTTTCTAAACTCCATGTTACCGTTGTGCAAATGACCGAAAAAGAACGTAAATGTTAAAAGTTATTATGTATGTATATCTTAAGCTAAGTCTAGACGATATGTTGAATCAGCAAATGTATGCTTACATTCATATGATTAAAAATAACAACAAATTCTGCTGTCAGCATATATATATATATATATATATATATATATATATATATATATATATATATATATATATATATATATATATATATATATGTCGTCTACACAGCATGCTGAAAGTACCAAATTTTTTAAAATCAACATATGTCAGCAAATGATAATACAACATATGAGTTAGCATAAAATTTTTGTGTTTTCACAATATGTTGAATTTAGTATTCTGGTATATATGTTGAGTCATGTGAGCATTTGCTTATATATAAAAAAATTACAATTCCCTTTCTTTATTATTAATTTATGTATGTATATCGCTTTAAGCGAAAAAATTATATATTTGCAATTATACATGTATTAAATAAAAAAGAAATTAGCAAAATTACGGAAATTGGCAAAAAGCTGCAACAGCAGGAAGACAAAGTCTACAAATTTTTCAAACTCTTCAAAACTGGTAAAAATCGCACAAAAGGCCGCTTTTATTGCGAAGTTTGCGAAAATTCGCGAAAATTGGCAAAATGTTAAACAACAACAATAATATGAATTAAAAATTGCGAAAGCTTTAAGGAATGCAGAAAATTCGGTAAAAATCGCGAACATTACGTAAATTTGCAAAAATTTATTAACAGCGCGATGATAACAATATTTAATACTTTTTTTAAAATCGGCAATACTGCCAAGCTAAAGACATGTAAAAAGTGCCTTTTATAGCAAATTTTGGAAAAAAAAATGTGAGAAGTTGCATAGTTTTGAAACAGCCATAATATTGATTAAATAGCGACAAAACTGTAGGGAATGCAAAAAAATTAATAAAATCGCGAAAATGACGAAAATTCGCAATAGCTTACTAACAGCGGGATGATGACCAATTCTTTTATTTTTTTTTAAATTGGCAAAACTCTTAGGAAGCTGAAATCATGCAAAAAGTCTATTTTGCGAAGTTTGCGAAAATTCGCGAAAAGTTGCAAAATCGGATGGAATAAGAAGTGATTATCTTCTTCAGAATCGCCTGATTTTTTTATGAAATTGTAATTTCCCTTATGTTTAAGTCACTCGAATCCACCATTAATATTTCTGCAGTATATTTTTCACATTTACCGTTTCGTTTTAATCAATGGTACCATAGGTTTAATATGCAGTAAATTGACGAATTTAAGAGAAAAAATTACAAATCAGGCAACACTACATGCATGAGTAGAGTTAAAATATCAATTCTATTTGCTATCAAATTTGCCGTATGCTGAAAAGCTTAAATAGGATTTTCAACAAATAACATATATGACAGCTTACATAGAAAATTTGTTACAAAGTATGTGTACACGATATGCTAAAATCTTAAACAAACGTTTGTTGGCAACTTGTGAGGGTTATAAATGTAGATACAAATTGTCCTGTGGGTATTAGGTACTTTGTAATATATTATTTATTAATTTGTTTTGGAGTATTGAATTAGTTGTATTCGAAAGTTTTCAAATATTTTAATTTTTAAATTAGAATTTTGAAACGAAAAGATTTTTATTTAAATTTGTGAATAGAAAGCTTGTGAAGAAAATATTATATTAGTACAGAAAATTTTGCAGTATCTTTAATATACTGGGCGGAAAATAATTATTATTGAATAGGCTGATATAATATTAAAGGTTTCTCTGAAAATATACAAATTGATTTATCAGAAAGCTTATTCGTTAGCTTCTTTCGGCCCATCAGGAGCCTGACTATTTATTGCCCAACTATATAAAAATTTTTGAAGAAAACTCACAAGAAAAAAATATAAGAAAGAAAAGTTCTTTTAATTCCCCTATTCTAGCCTCTGTGACAGTGACAAAATTATAACAAAACTGAGGTGAATGACTATTTGTATATTTTTGGTATTCTGAAAAATATTGTCATGAATAAAATATAACAGATTTGTCACCTTATGAAAAGCATATAACAAAATAAAAATTTATTACTTTTCCTTTTAATTCACTTTTTAGGTGCAAGAATTAAAGAGAAAAAAGCGTAATTATTGAAAAAAAAATTTTTTTATTTGTGCATTTTTTTGCAAATGTAAAGGAAACAGAATAACTTCCAGGGCTTCGGAGTTTTCGCTCACAAAATTTGGTAAATTTGTAGCTACGATAAAACTGGACAACTTTTGCGAATTTGAACGTGCCTAGGCACACTAATAGCTCATACAGACCTTAAAAATTTTTATGCTTTGAGGCTAAAATTTTTTTCTTTCAAAATCGTATAATCTAGAACGCACATCTCCACTGATCTTCAGTAACACTTTGTGCAAAAAAACTTAATTTTTCTTTGCACTTTTTTTTAAATAGAAGAACGAATATTTTGTTTGCACTTTTTTCAGCATAACTTACAAGGACTAATAACTTTTCACTATCAATATTTGGCAAAGCAACAACAAAACCATAAAATAGTAAAAACTAAAATCTGCAACACAAGAAATGCAACAATAGCAAAGAAGGGAAAAATGCTATAGAAGTAAAAAATTAACATTTTTAAGTTGCAAAGTTGTCTTAATGAGGTACATAAATAGGGCACCAATGTATATACGTTGAGGTTATATTGATGTGTTTACAGAATTTATCCAACTTTATCGTAGATACAATTTTCCAAAATACTGTTAGAAAAAAATTAGGAGTCCCTGCAAGTTATTCTGAAAAAAAGTGAACCAATTTTTCCAAAAAAAGTGTAAGAAATAATATTTTTGGCATAATATGCAAATATTTGTTTGTAGAGGGTCATACTACCCTTTAGTAGTATTATCAAACCTATGTATGACCTCGGATCAATTCATAAAAATATAAATTTCATTACAAATTTTTTTAATATTATTTTTTAAATAAATAAAATTAGATTTCAATTTGACATAAATCTCACCATAGTATGGTGAAAGCTTTTTTGAGCTTTTTTAGCTTTATTTTGTCATATGAACAGTAGAATACAATCACAATTTCATTTTAAAACATATAACAAGAAAATTGACAAAATTGTATGACAAAATTTTTTTTCTCAATTTATTAGAATACGGGTATAAGACTACAACATCCAGATTCGGTGTTTATATTAATTTTTGTAAAAATAAAGAAAACCTCTACTATTCATTTTGGGCAAATTTTTTGCTTGGGGTTTCTTATTGCAGTAACGATTTAAGAATTGTTTTTTTTAATGAAATTTTAATTTTTAAAGGACCAATTTCATATATTCAATTATTCAATTTGAAAATTACAATCATTGTCTAAAATCGCGAACTAACATTTTATTGATGTTAACTTGATAAAGTACCTAATCAGTTGTTGTAATTCATTAACATATTTTTACATACATAATTCAATCAAATTTTTTTTAATATTTAAAATAAGTTTAATATTTTTGTCGTCGTTGGAGATAAATTGGCGAGTGATGAAATCTGTTTGTAATAACATAATTTAAATGTTTTTATGTTAGTAACATACAAACAACTCTTTGATTAAATTTGTTATTGTTTATTTTAAGTTATTATTTTTATAAATTTTTTTTTATATATATACAATTATAAGTCAAATACAAACACTGAACAATATGAAAAATTTTTTAGTATTAAGAATGTTCTTATTAATTTCTGTTTAAGAAATTATGATAATCTGTAAATATTTTTTTTCTTCCAACAAAAATCTAGATGTTAATGTTGCTTGCTACATACATATTTTGTTAATATGTTTAACTAAATATGGTAGCATGACCTTCATGGATATGAAATGGTTAATAGTGGTTCGTTACAAACTTTAACAAATGCCCTTTATATGTAGTTTTCTTAAAAAAAAAGTTAATATAAAATATCTCGTTTATTCAGCTCTCGAGAAAAAGGCATTTTTTTTCATTAAGTTGTGTGTAAATTGATAAGTTTAAACTTATTTTCTATAAACTATGTTTTTGATTTATGATGTTGTTCAACTAAAGGAGCGCTATTTAAACACTTTTAACTATTTTCAATTAAAAATTAGCCGTACTTTTCTAAACTCCATGTTACCGTTGTGCAAAAGGCCGAAAAAGAACG
Organism: Tachina fera; assembly: GCA_905220375.1. Lineage (NCBI taxonomy): Eukaryota > Metazoa > Arthropoda > Insecta > Diptera > Tachinidae > Tachina > Tachina fera. The sequence goes on along the minus strand of LR999965.1, from coordinate 76,447,873 downwards.
TAAATGTTAAAAGTTATTATGTATGTATATCTTAAGCTAAGTCTAGACGATATGTTGAATCAGCAAATGTATGCTTACATTCATATGATTAAAAATAACAACAAATTCTGCTGTCAGCATATATATATATATGTCGTCTACACAGCATGCTGAAAGTACCAAATTTTTTAAAATCAACATATGTCAGCAAATGATAATACAACATATGAGTTAGCATAAAATTTTTGTGTTTTCACAATATGTTGAATTTAGTATTCTGGTATATATGTTGAGTCATGTGAGCATTTGCTTATATATAAAAAAATTACAATTCCCTTTCTTTATTATTAATTTATGTATGTATATCGCTTTAAGCGAAAAAATTATATATTTGCAATTATACATGTATTAAATAAAAAAGAAATTAGCAAAATTACGGAAATTGGCAAAAAGCTGCAACAGCAGGAAGACAAAGTCTACAAATTTTTCAAACTCTTCAAAACTGGTAAAAATCGCACAAAAGGGCGCTTTTATTGCGAAGTTTGCGAAAATTCGCGAAAATTGGCAAAATGTTAAACAACAACAATAATATGAATTAAAAATTGCGAAAGCTTTAAGGAATGCAGAAAATTCGGTAAAAATCGCGAACATTACGTAAATTTGCAAAAATTTATTAACAGCGCGATGATAACAATATTTAATACTTTTTTTAAAATCGGCAATACTGCCAAGCTAAAGACATGTAAAAAGTGCCTTTTATAGCAAATTTTGGAAAAAAAAATGTGAGAAGTTGCATAGTTTTGAAACAGCCATAATATTGATTAAATAGCGACAAAACTGTAGGGAATGCAAAAAAATCAATAAAATCGCGAAAATGACGAAAATTCGCAATAGCTTACTAACAGCGGGATGATGACCAATTCTTTTATTTTTTTTTAAATTGGCAAAACTCTTAGGAAGCTGAAATCATGCAAAAAGTCTATTTTGCGAAGTTTGCGAAAATTCGCGAAAAGTTGCAAAATCGGATGGAATAAGAAGTGATTATCTTCTTCAGAATCGCCTGATTTTTTTATGAAATTGTAATTTCCCTTATGTTTAAGTCACTCGAATCCACCATTAATATTTCTGCAGTATATTTTTCACATTTACCGTTTCGTTTTAATCAATGGTACCATAGGTTTAATATGCAGTAAATTGACGAATTTAAGAGAAAAAATTACAAATCAGGCAACACTACATGCATGAGTAGAGTTAAAATATCAATTCTATTTGCTATCAAATTTGCCGTATGCTGAAAAGCTTAAATAGGATTTTCAACAAATAACATATATGACAGCTTACATAGAAAATTTGTTACAAAGTATGTGTACACGATATGCTAAAATCTTAAACAAACGTTTGTTGGCAACTTGTGAGGGTTATAAATGTAGATACAAATTGTCCTGTGGGTATTAGGTACTTTGTAATATATTATTTATTAATTTGTTTTGGAGTATTGAATTAGTTGTATTCGAAAGTTTTCAAATATTTTAATTTTTAAATTAGAATTTTGAAACGAAAAGATTTTTATTTAAATTTGTGAATAGAAAGCTTGTGAAGAAAATATTATATTAGTACAGAAAATTTTGCAGTATCTTTAATATACTGGGCGGAAAATAATTATTATTGAATAGGCTGATATAATATTAAAGGTTTCTCTGCAAATATACAAATTGATTTATCAGAAAGCTTATTCGTTAGCTTCTTTCGGCCCATCAGGAGCCTGACTATTTATTGCCCAACTATATAAAAATTTTTGAAGAAAACTCACAAGAAAAAAATATAAGAAAGAAAAGTTCTTTTAATTCCCCTATTCTAGCCTCTGTGACAGTGACAAAATTATAACAAAACTGAGGTGAATGACTATTTGTATATTTTTGGTATTCTGAAAAATATTGTCATGAATAAAATATAACAGATTTGTCACCTTATGAAAAGCATATAACAAAATAAAAATTTATTACTTTTCCTTTTAATTCACTTTTTAGGTGCAAGAATTAAAGAGAAAAAAGCGTAATTATTGAAAAAAAAATTTTTTTATTTGTGCATTTTTTTGCAAATGTAAAGGAAACAGAATAACTTCCAGGGCTTCGGAGTTTTCGCTCACAAAATTTGGTAAATTTGTAGCTACGATAAAACTGGACAACTTTTGCGAATTTGAACGTGCCTAGGCACACTAATAGCTCATACAGACCTTAAAAATTTTTATGCTTTGAGGCTAAAATTTTTTTCTTTCAAAATCGTATAATCTAGAACGCACATCTCCACTGATCTTCAGTAACACTTTGTGCAAAAAAACTTAATTTTTCTTTGCACTTTTTTTTAAATAGAAGAACGAATATTTTGTTTGCACTTTTTTCAGCATAACTTACAAGGACTAATAACTTTTCACTATCAATATTTGGCAAAGCAACAACAAAACCATAAAATAGTAAAAACTAAAATCTGCAACACAAGAAATGCAACAATAGCAAAGAAGGGAAAAATGCTATAGAAGTAAAAAATTAACATTTTTAAGTTGCAAAGTTGTCTTAATGAGGTACATAAATAGGGCACCAATGTATATACGTTGAGGTTATATTGATGTGTTTACAGAATTTATCCAACTTTATCGTAGATACAATTTTCCAAAATACTGTTAGAAAAAAATTAGGAGTCCCTGCAAGTTATTCTGAAAAAAAGTGAACCAATTTTTCCAAAAAAAGTGTAAGAAATAATATTTTTGGCATAATATGCAAATATTTGTTTGTAGAGGGTCATACTACCCTTTAGTAGTATTATCAAACCTATGTATGACCTCGGATCAATTCATAAAAATATAAATTTCATTACAAATTTTTTTAATATTATTTTTTAAATAAATAAAATTAGATTTCAATTTGACATAAATCTCACCATAGTATGGTGAAAGCTTTTTTGAGCTTTTTTAGCTTTATTTTGTCATATGAACAGTAGAATACAATCACAATTTCATTTTAAAACATATAACAAGAAAATTGACAAAATTGTATGACAAAAATTTTTTTCTCAATTTATTAGAATACGGGTATAAGACTACAACATCCAGATTCGGTGTTTATATTAATTTTTGTAAAAATAAAGAAAACCTCTACTATTCATTTTGGGCAAATTTTTTGCTTGGGGTTTCTTATTGCAGTAACGATTTAAGAATTGTTTTTTTTAATGAAATTTTAATTTTTAAAGGACCAATTTCATATATTCAATTATTCAATTTGAAAATTACAATCATTGTCTAAAATCGCGAACTAACATTTTATTGATGTTAACTTGATAAAGTACCTAATCAGTTGTTGTAATTCATTAACATATTTTTACATACATAATTCAATCAAATTTTTTTTAATATTTAAAATAAGTTTAATATTTTTGTCGTCGTTGGAGATAAATTGGCGAGTGATGAAATCTGTTTGTAATAACATAATTTAAATGTTTTTATGTTAGTAACATACAAACAACTCTTTGATTAAATTTGTTATTGTTTATTTTAAGTTATTATTTTTATAAATTTTTTTTTATATATATACAATTATAAGTCAAATACAAACACTGAACAATATGAAATTTTTTTTAGTATTAAGAATGTTCTTATTAATTTCTGTTTAAGAAATTATGATAATCTGTAAATATTTTTTTTCTTCCAACAAAAATCTAGATGTTAATGTTGCTTGCTACATACATATTTTGTTAATATGTTTAACTAAATATGGTAGCATGACCTTCATGGATATGAAATGGTTAATAGTGGTTCGTTACAAACTTTAACAAATGCCCTTTATATGTAGTTAAGCATACGTATATTGAAAAAGTTTTGTGTCTACACGATATGTTGGCACTGGTAACAAATTTTGCACCATAAATATGCTGATTCAGTATATCGCCTAGACTTAACTTTAGATAAGAAATTGTAATAGGTATGAAAATCGTCTGCATATCAATGCCTCTTTGGTTATTATTATATACCTATTTTCTTTTGCTCGATTCGCTGTGAGACCGGACTCAGAAAGATGTTATCGCTCTAGGTGACCAAGCTAGGGGTAGCTTCTTAATGACATAGTTTTCTTTAGAGCACTGATGGGGTTGCACTTTCGGAGCGATGACCATTACAAATGTAATCAGCTAAGAAACGTGGGCTTTAGTTGAGAGCAAAACAGATATTTATTCATTGATGACAAAAAGACAGCTTTGTGCATACATATGTAGCTGCGCAGGTAGATACAAGAGTTTGAAATCGTTGTTGCATTGCATTGCTTCCAAGTTTTTCAAAAAAAATTTAAAAAAACCTATACATATTTAAAATCTAAAATTTTCCTTTTTCTTCTGTAGAACATTTTAGCAAAAATTTGGGATCGATTAGCATCCTTCATTAGAGTGGCAAAGAGGAAGCAATACCCTTTCTTTGTCTTCTCATGCAGTTTTGCCAAAAGCTCTTCTAGTGGAAGAAGTACAGGTAGTGTAGAAAATATAAACATGGGATATATACATATATATATTATATATAAATTATTTGTCCATGTAGTTTGGAATTTGGACAATAAGAAGATCGATAGCTGGTGAACAACGTGGAGGATTCGCAAGGAAAACAAGTATTGAACCAGGAATAACCTAAACCAGTTTCTAATATCGATACGATTTTAATACTGTGATTATATTGTACATATTGTATTATATATATTCATAGGTCTATAAAACTTTATATTAAATGTGTATTGTAAAATTTAAATTTAACTAATAATTAATTTTAACTGATATTGTAAATTTTAACTCTTTCCTTTAAAAATTTAATTGAATCCTTTTATTCAATAAATCAAATTAGTATTTTTTATTACCAGCGCATTTAAGATTAATTCAATCTCAGGTTTTCTAAATCAATTATATTTTAGGATTATTTTAAGAACGGATTTGGAATTAAATAAATCGCGTTTTTAGATTAATTCAATCTCCTATATTCTTAAATCAATCTCAATTTGGTAGTATTCTAAGTACGGATTCGAGATTAAATCAACTTAGAAATTTTTGAATTTTGAAATTGATTCAACCTAAGTTTTTCTGAAATCAATCTGCTTTTGGGATTATTTCGAGTAATTATTCGGGAGTATATATAGATAAAATTAAGTATTTAGCATTTGAATAATCCGTACTTGAATAAAACTTTCTATACTTGATTTAAGTAAATCCGTACTTACCGTACTTATGACACCGCTTTGGATTGATTTAAATACAGATGGATTGAATTTTCTTTTGTATTTATGTATATGCCTTCGGGATGGTTCTGTAATTATAAATATTTTTCTTTTGAAAAGTATTTCACTTGGGTTTGGATATCCGGCTCGAAGGACCAAAAATGTTTATGTGAAATATTTTCCTCACAAAAAAGATATAAATAGAGAAAACACGAAGTGATTCGGGTTATAAGCGTTATATTTTATTTTGTGAAGTTACGTTCGATTCGAGGGTTTATAAAGGAATACTAACTATGTATATAGAAAAACTTAGCACCAATACCATAAAACAGCTTTAGACGCCAAGAAGAAAAGGGAATTAAATAAAACATGAAAATGTCAAAAAAGCAAGCTTTGACTGAACATTAACATGGGGTATTTCATACATAAAGAAATAGTTTAACTTATATATTATTATATATGTTCATATATATATTATTATATATGTTCATATACCCTCATTTTTCGGATCCGAACCATATATGGGATATCACATATGCTCTCCATATATATTTTTTTAGCTGGAATGAGAAAAAACTTTATTTTTAACGAAATTATAAATTTTTTCTGTTAGGTATAATTTTTAAGGACAAAATTGGAGTTTTTCTCATATGCATTATATTCAACAGAATATACATAATTTATTTAAACGCCCATCTAAAAAAAATATATATGGTCCGTATATTTTTAATATATGAATGTATAAAATATATATTAAAATGTATGAATTCATGTATGGAGATGTATGGGATTATGGCAAAACTATTATATATGAATTAATATATGGACTAATATATTAAATGTATTATAATATATGATCTCATATATGGAAATTTAATTATGAAGCACTTCATATGCGAATCCATATAATATATGGATAATATATTATATAAATAAGATGTAATATATGGAGTACATAAAAATGCATGATATCTCACATGCACAAGATCGTTTTTGCTATCAAAAAAGCTTTAATTTTTTATCTCGATCTTTTTCTCTCTTTTTTATCACTGGCGAATTGGAAGTCTGTTAGAAAATACATACGGTATGCAAAGTTTATATGCGTGTAGCCTCAAGGTTTAAAAAATAAAAACTCGTGTAACAAAATAAAAATCATGTAACAAAAAACATTGTGGGCCTATTTAATAAATCAAATAATCAAATGGGTAATTCTGTTATTAATTTTATAGAAAATAATGGTATTCTCTAGATATTTTTAAGAAACAAATTTTATATTACTGTACAAAATTATATTGAAAACTTGTGTTAGTATAAAAATTTGTTATTTTTTCTTTTATAATTGCATTAGTTTTTAATCAGATTTCTTAAATTATATTTTGTGTAGAATATGAGTTTTGTATGTTTTTAATAATCGAATCACCTTTTCTCCTAAAATGTTGAATGAAATTTTTCATCAAACACAACCTTTCTGTACAAAATGTTTCAAAAAATAATTGTAGTAATTTAGTTTATTGCACAGCAGTGAGCTTTTTTGAATCAATGGATTCTGCATATGAGCTTGGCATACTGTATAGGGAATATTTACACATACATGTATGAAAATGTATGTAAATATATTATCATATATATATACCTCATTTTTCGGATCCGAACCATATATGGTATATCATATATGCTCTATACACATTTTTTAGCTGTGCGGCATATTTTTATTAAGTAGTTTTTATAATTGACTTTATTTTCCATATTTATATGATTAACTACATGTTTTCTGGTTTAACATAAAAGAAACAAGCGTATGTATAGAAAAAGTTACCTAAACATTGGAATGGGCTGAACCACCAGAGCCACCAGTAATATTAGCAGTAACTGGAGCCGAAATTGATGAACGTGTACGTATAACTTCTCCACTACTGCTTCCAGTATGCCCAACAGCAGCTGTTACTACACTACTCGATAAATTCGCACTATTTGTTGCTGATGTCGATGTTTCTAACTTTAGCCTCATTTCTTCCTTACGAGCTTGCACGGTGAGTAATTCACCGCTCAGATCATTGCATAATCGCAATAAGAGATTATTTTGTTCACGTAAATGACGTAGAACTTCATTCATATTTTTGTTGTTGTATTCTTGTTTAAATGAAACATGACGCATTGTTTCGCTTATTGCATTCACTCTGTTCTCACACAGTTCAGTATTTGGTAACGAAGTTGCCAAAGTCATCGCTGTTGCAGCAACTGAGCCAAAAGGCTTTGGTATCGCAACCGGACCCATAGATGGAGCTCCACTTATAGTCGCACCAGCAGACAATAGTGTTGGTGAGTGAAAGTTCTGTGAAGTATTTGGTTTACGATATACTTCAAAGGCGGAACCTCTTTGATATGATTGTAATGAGGCATCAATTGGTGACATTATCTCCGAAGTTGTTTGAATATTAAGTCCAGTTAAGTTTTGAGGTGACAAGGAACGCATTTGCTGTGACTGGTGGTTGTTCTAGATTATTGGAAAAATATTAATGTATACAATATGTAAAATGAGTATAAGTAAATCTAAAACAATATGTTAGTAGATATTAAAAAACGAGTTTAAAACATATTGATTTTGCAAATTTTTTAAAAACTGTTTTACATTTTTTGTGTTTATAAAGGGTGTTAACAAACGTCCCTAATTTTTCGACCATACACACTGGTCAATTCCGCCCAGAAAGGATTTTGTTTGTTAATTTCGAAAAAATTTTGATGACAGATTATGCCAAACACTTAAATACACAATTCCTATCTTAATTTGGCTCCTGAATAGCTTTGTTACGGTGGCGTTGGCTGAAGTTAGCACGTTGACTACAAATCGAAAGATCCTGGTTTCAATCCCTGTATCCGACAGTCATTAAATAACCACGCATTTTGCTGATGTGCTGCTCACTGCACTATATCGACGTCAGCAGATGCTTATCCTAATGCAATATCAGTGGGGGTACTCTGTAATTCGTATCGAAGGAAAATACTTTCGAAATTATATGTTGACTACATGCAAAATCGAAAGCATTTTCTTTCGTTTCAAAGTACAGAGTAGACCTCCAGAGTACCCCCCTTCGTCGGTTTTGTGTAGCAGAATCATTATCAAAGTAAAATAACGAATAACTGTCCCTTTCCTAAAGAAGGTAACACCTATAAGTAGTAGTAGGAATTCAATGCCTGAGTGTTACTTCTCTTTAAATATAAAAAAAAAATAATGGATAAAGTGAGTAATTACTTTCTTTTAATTTCAATGTTTTTGAAATTGAATTTTTTACAAAATTTTCTCTTTAAAGTAGCACGTAATTTTAAAACCGCGGTAGTGATTGATCACTTCATGTGGTTATTCTGATTTTTTGCCCATTTTTTGGTTAAGCGAAGTGAACGAAATCAAATTTAAAAAGGCTATAACAAATTATATGGGACTAGAAGAGGTTAAAGGTAAATAACACTTACTACTATTACCTAGTATCACAAGTATCAACTACTACTGAAAAGTATCAAAACTAAGTATTACAAATTTCAGCTTTTACTTCGCGCACTTTCAGTAACCAGACTACTACGAAATTTTTAGAATTTACTTTGAAAAAGAGCTCTTGCCACAAAAAGTACTCGAATAGTTAGATTAAGGAAATAACTGATTCCAAATCCACATAGTGTTGAAGGATACAAGGAAGGAATATGGCCTAATAAAGTGTTTTATGCTCATTCGATATGCACTAAAAACTTGAAAATATGCCATAAAAACTCAAAAATATGCTTTTAAAAATAACATAAATTGGTTTATTTAGATATAAAAATAAATTTTTAATTCAATGATTCAATAACATTTTCACATAAAATAAGATTAAAAAATAAAAAAATAATAAAACATTTAAGAAATTTATTATTTGACATATTGTCATAAGTTTATTTTAATTGGTGCTTAGCCAAAATATCAGTAAACTTCAACCACATATTTTGGACAGTCACAAACCTTTTATTTTATGCACAGACTTTCAAGAACTATTTGAGAATTCACAAATAACGATATTTTTCAAAATCCATTGGATAACAATAAAAGTATTTATAACGCAAAATGAAAAATGACATCTAAATTTTACATTTAATAAATTTATTATTTGACATATTGTCATAAGTTTATTTTAATTGAAATTTATTTGCTGGTGGTTAAGCATTGTCTATATATTTCATTGGTGCTTAGCCAAATCATCAGTACAGATGTTTGTTCTTCCTTCCCCTTATGCAAAAAAATATTTTACTTTTTCTTAGTAGTTGCCAAGCTCTTTAAGGCAAACATTGCTGTGTTAAGCAATTATATGCAAAAGACAACTTTAATTATTTTGTGATTTAATAATAACTTAGGATCGCCCGGTGGTCTAAATTAGACCACTTGACACGTTAACATGTGTGTACATGTGTGTTGTTCAAAACAAAAATTAAACATAACGTTGTTTTTTCATTCAAATTTAAATCGATTTTTGAGCACTTTTTTGCTAATAATTTTAAAAAAACATTTATATTGTGCATAACTTTTAAACCATATATGTTTCACCAATGGCCGTGGACGATAAGATACTTTAAAGTTTTTTTTTATGCATGTTTTTTTATTTATTGTATCTGCATATATGAACTAACAATAAGTATTCAAATCTTAAATCTAACATATAATTAATAGAACCGACCAATGCCAGACATAACTAAGTGATAGTTGTAAATAATACATAAGTAGTGATAAGCAAAAAAAATTTTTTTTCAAGCAACTTCATTCGGAGTGTTTAGTATTAGAGCCCTTGTATCTCTCTTTTTTAAGCGGATGAGTCCAGTAAAGCTCAAAATATTACGAGCCAGCGGATTAGGATGTGACTCGAGTTTTGTTAGATATTTGCCTGCGTATTTTGCAATTTCTTCAGTCACTAGTGGCATATTTAAATCACGATGTATATTTGAATTCTTAATGTACCATGGAGAAGATGTTATTAACCTTAAAATTTTGTTTTGTCTTCGTTGAATTCTCTCTACATTGGAAGCAGAAGCAGTGTCCCATAACTGGATACCGTAACACCATATTGGCTTTAAAAGCGACTTGTATATTAAAAGTTTGCAGTCTAGGCTGAGTGTTGACTTTCTGCCAATCAGCCAATGTACCTGAGTTAATTTTAGTTTCATTTGAGTTAACTTATAGTCAATGTGATGTTTCCATGTAAGCCGTCGATCGAGGTGTATACCAAGATATTTTACATGTGAATGTTGAGGAACAACTTGATTATTAATCCGAATGGGGGAACAAGTATCTCTTCGTAAGGTAAATGTTATATGGACACACTTTTGTTCATTTACTTTAAAGTGTACGACAAAAAAATTTGTGCCGTATTTATATATAAGATACTGGTAACACCACCGTGTTCAACAACCACTTCACAGCTTATGATGTACAAAATCTAATTGAATTTCATTCGAGTATCAAAATAATTTTTTATTTTATTAAATAAAGTTTTATTCAGGGGTGTCATAGAAACCAATTTTGTCAGAATTGGTTTTGAAAACGACAAGAAAAATTGCTTTGGTGTCATTAAAACCATTGCTGTCGGTTTTATATTCCAACTAGAATTGGTGTCTTGGAACCCAATGTTATCGGTTTTGTTATTGGAAATAAACCAAGTAGCTAACAGCTGTCAGTTTTCAACTTCGTGTTTTTGTATTTTTTATTTTATTTTTTTTTAATTTTGGTTTGACATTTGCAAACGCAATAACAATACCAAATTATTATTTTAGTTATTCAGTTAAATGTTTTTTTATTAAAAATACTGTTACGTAAAAAGATTCCTACAGGGTTAATGCAAAGAACTATCTAGAACAGACAAGGGCGTTTCTTTGCACAATTGTGGCGAGAGCATTCACACGTATTCTTACCCTCTTTAATTCAGTCGTCAATGAGACAGCGACGAATGCACATCAGACGGATGCTTATATATTTTTTTATATTTTTTTTTAAGAATACTTGTCCAGCAAACATACTTGTATCATATCAAATTGATAATATGCGAAAAATATTTTATTATAAGTAACGCATTTGGTAACATACAATGCCTTTTATGTTATCAACATTTAAAGAAAAAAAGGGAATATGTCATAAACAGACAATATGATGCTTTTCATAGCGATATTCATACGTTAAATGGTAAGGAAAGAGACAAATTTTAAATAAAATTAAAAACATATATATTAGAAAAATTAAGAGATTTTTGCTATCAGTGGACCATACCAAAATAAAGTTTGAAAATTTTTTTTACAATTGACTGTTTGCTGATAAAATCTTTTATTTTCAATTAATATTTTAACTGTATGGCTTTGTGTTTGGCGGGTAGTTCTCAAACTCAACACATTGACAGTTAACCAATACATTCACAGCGCCCACCAGTGATCTAGAAGTATTTAACTAAAGCAACAAACGTACACAAATATTCGCGTGCAAACACTGTAGCAGAGAACTAAATAAGCATGCGTAACACGTACACAAGCAGAAGCAACAACAAAAAGCGTCTGCTTATTAAGAAGCTTCGCATATTTACACACATACATACATGGCAATTCAAACGAAAGGCAAAGGTAAACAACCACCACGCATTGCTTAGTTAATGATGTACACACGTTTGCATATACACATGTATGTACATAGTTACCACATGAACTTAATTGGGCACTAAGTAAACAACATTTAAGATGATAATGATCGTCTGGACTATGCTTGAAACGTCTAGTGGTATTGGTGCACAGTATAAAAAGCGCGAAGCAACCAATGGCAAGTCAGTCGTGAATAAGTCAGTTGTGAAGTTCAGTTGTGTTGTGAACGAACAAGTCAGTCAGTACAAATTGGAATTTAGTAGAGTGAACATCGTTGAAAGTAAAAGACATCGTGCCGTGGATAATAACGTTAAGAAGTGAATAAGAAAAGACAAGTTGTAATTAGAATAAAAGGAAGTTCAGTTGCAAATAAGAAAATCGTGTTGTTATTTACTTTTATTTTTGAGCAATCAAAAGAACTCACACGTTTAATAAAATTTAAACGTAACAATACATTGAAATTGATTATTGAGGAGTTAGCTGGATCCTATGTGCTTTTTACTACTGCTAATGAAGATAAGCAGGGAACAACTAAAGATTCGCAATTTTTTGCAGAAATTTAAAATAGGTTTGCTTATTTATTGGAATTTTGCTTCATAAAAGAAGTTCTTTCACATACATTATATACTTAAAATAATGGCATTTATACCATAATCGTATGCTCTTAAACACTAGTATTTATGTTCTTTATGTGTCCCGTTAATTCAACGAATTGGGGAAGGAATTTTATATTTTTTGTAAAAACAGTCACTTGGTCTGTGTTTATCATTGGTGTCCATTTCTAATCAGACACAGTATCAACAAATGCACCACTCCGCAACCATGAGCACATCACCTTAAATTGTTGTCACTATGCTTCAACCTAGATTAATGTATATCCTTCCTGACTGTTTTCATAACATAATTCTGATAAAAGCCGCAACGATAAAGGAACTTTAATACAAAATGCTCTTTTGTTTAAACGATAATCTGCAAAGAGACTTACGATTCCTCCGGCAACTCAAGTGTATTGATGCAATCCCTCAGAAATATTTCTCGTTACTGTTTCTAAGCGCTCTTCTTCTAATAACAATCAATTCCTGTATCCGACAGTCATTAAATAACCACGCATTTTGCTGATGTGCTGGTCACTGCACTATATCGACGTCAGCAGATGCTTATCCTAATGCAATATGAGTGGGGGTACTCTGTAATTCGTATCGAAGGAAAATACTTTCGAATTTATATGTTAACTACATGCAAAATCGAAAGCATTTTCTCTCGTTTCGAAGTACAGAGTAGACCACCTCTAGAGTGCCCTCCTTCGTCGGTTTTGTGTAGCAGAATCATTATCAAAGTAAAATAACGAATAACTGTCCCTTTCCTAAAGAAGGTAACACCTATAAGTAGTAGTAGGAATTCATTGCCTGAGTGTTACTTCTCTTTAAATATAAAAAAAAATAATGGATAAAGTGAGTAATTACTTTCTTTTAATTTCAATGTTTTTGAAATTGAATTTTTTACAAAATTTTCTCTTTAAAGTAGCACGTAATTTTAAAACCGCGGAAGTGATTGATCACTTCATGTGGTTATTCTGATTTTTTGCGCATTTTTTGGTTAAGCGAAGTGAACGAAATCAAATTTAAAAAGGCTATAACAAATTATATGGGACTAGAAGAGGTTAAAGGTAAATAACACTTACTACTATTACCTAGTATCACAAGTATCAACTACTACTGAAAAGTATCAAAACTAAGTATTACAAATTTCAGCTTTTACTTCTCGCACTTTCAGTAACCAGACTACTACGAAATTTTTAGAATTTACTTTGAAAAAGAGCTCTTGCCACAAAAAGTACTCGAATAGTTAGATTAAGGAAATAACTGATTCCAAATCCACATAGTGTTGAAGGATACAAGGGAAGCTAGAAATATGGCCTAATAAAGTGTTTTATGCTCATTCGATATGCACTAAAAACTTGAAAATATGCCATAAAAACTCAAAAATATGCTTTTAAAAATAACATAAATTGGTTTATTTAGATATAAAAATAAATTTTTAATTCAATGATTCAATAACATTTTCACATAAAATAAGATTAAAAAATAAAAAAATAATAAAACATTTAAGAAATTTATTATTTGACATATTGTCATAAGTTTATTTTAATTGAAATTTTTTACTGGTGGGTTAAGCGTTGTCTATATATTTCATTGGTGCTTAGCCAAAATATCAGTAAACTTCAACCACATATTTTGGACAGTCCCAAACCTTTTATTCTATGCACAGACTTTCAAGAACTATTTGAGAATTCACAAATAACGATATTTTTCAAAATCCATTGGATAACAATAAAAGTATTTATAACGCAAAATGAAAAATGACATCTAAATTTTACATTTAATAAATTTATTATTTGACATATTGTCATAAGTTTATTTTAATTGAAATTTATTTGCTGGTGGTTAAGCATTGTCTATATATTTCATTGGTGCTTAGCCAAATCATCAGTACAGATGTTTGTTCTTCCTTCCCCTTATGCAAAAAAATATTTTACTTTTTCTTAGTAATTGCCAAGCTCTTTAAGGCAAACATTGCTGTGTTAAGCAATTATATGCAAAAGACAACTTTAATTATTTTGTGATTTAATAATAACCTAGGATAGCCCGGTGGTCTAAATTAGACCACTTGACACGTTAACATGTGTGTACATGTGTGTTGTTCAAAACAAAAATCAAACATAACGTTGTTTTTTATTCAAATTTAAATCGATTTTTGAGCACTTTTTTGCTAATAATTTTGAAAAAACATTTATATTGTGCATAGTGATAAGCAAAAAAAAATTTTCAAGCAACTTCATTCGGAGTGTTTAGTATAAGAGCCCTTGTATCTCTCTTTTTTAAGCGGATGTGTCCAGTAAAGTTCAAAATATTACGAGCCAGCGGATTAGGATGTGACTCGAGTTTTGTTAGATATTTGAGTGCGTTTTTTGCAATTTCTTCAGTCACTAGTGGCATATTTAAATCACGATGTATATTTGAATTCTTAATGTACCATGGAGCAGATGTTATTAACCTTAAAATTTTGTTTTGTCTTCGTTGAATGCTCTCTACATTGGAAGCAGAAGCAGTGCCCCATAACTGGATACTGTAACACCATATTGGCTTTAAAAGCGACTTGTATATTAAAAGTTTGCAGTCTAGGCTGAGTGTTGAATTTCTGCCAATCAGCCAATGTACCTGAGTTAATTTTAGTTTCATTTGAGTTAACTTATAGTCAATGTGATGTTTCCATTGAGGAACAACTTGATTATTAATCCGAATGGGGGAACAAGTATCTCTTCGTAAGGTAAATGTTATATGGACACACTTTTGTGCATTTACTTTAAAGTGTACGACAAAAAATTTGTGCCGTATTTATATATAAGATACTGGTAACACCACCGTGTTCAACAACCACTTCACAGCTTATGATGTACAAAATCTAGAAACCAATTTTGTCAGAATTGGTTTTGAAAACGACAAGAAAAATTGCTTTGGTGTCATTAAAACCATTGCTGTCGGTTTTATATTCCAACTAGAATTGGTGTCTTGGAACCCAATGTTATCGGTTTTGTTATTGGAAATAAACCAAGTAGCTAACAGCTGTCAGTTTTCAACTTCGTGTTCTTGTATTTTTTATTTTTTATTTTTTAAATTTTGGTTTGACATTTGCAAACGCAATAACAATACCAAATTATTATTTTAGTTATTCAGTTAAATGCTTTTTTATTAAAAATACATTGAAATTGATTATTGAGGGGTTAGCTGGATCCTATGTGCTTTTTACTACTGCTAATGAAGATAAGCAGGGAACAACTAGAGATTCGCAATTTTTTTGCAGAAATTTAAAATAGGTTTGCTTATTTATTGGAATTTTGCTTCATAAAAGAAGTTCTTTCACATACATTATATACTTAAAATAATGGCATTTATACCATAATCGTATGCTCTTAAACACTAGTATTTATGCTCTTTATGTGTCCCGTTAATTCAACGAATTGGGGAAGGAATTTTATATTTTTTGTAAAAACAGTCTCTTGGTCTGTGTTTATCATTGCTGTCCATTTCTAATCAGACACACTATCAACAAATGCACCACTCCGCAACCATGAGCACATCACCTTAAATTGTTGTCACTATGCTTCAACCTAGATTAATGTATATCCTTCCTGACTGTTTTCATAACATAATTCTGATAAAAGCCGCAACGATAAAGGAACTTTAATACAAAATGCTCTTTTGTTTAAACGATAATCTGCAAAGAGACTTACGATGCCTCCGGCAACTCAAGTGTATTGATGCAATCCCTCAGAAATATTTCTCGTTACTGTTTCTAAGCGCTCTTCTTCTAATAACAAAAATGTTGCAACTGCAGTTGCCATTTTAATTCATTTATAGTACTTTTTTGTTTTCATAACAAATAATAAAATATAATTAACTTTTTTGTTATTTTAATTAAAACAATAATTGTTTTAAATATCCTGCAAAAAAAGTACAACAAAAATTTGCAAACAATAAGCAAATGAGAGCAACAGCTGATTCGATTATTGGTTTTAATTACATTCGAAATTCACAAAACCAACTTGGTTTCATGACACCAAATGAAACCAACATTGGTTTTCAAAAACGACAATCAGCAAAACTGACATGGTTTCTGTGACATTCCTGATTATCTTGAATTAAAGCAACAAAATTTAAAACATATGATCTTCTGACATAGTACGAAGAGACATAAAAATTTCTATGAAGTGGAAGTTAAAAAAATATAATGAAAAAGGAAAAATGGTCACAATTTATTTTATTTTATAGAAATGAGTATTTGAATATCCAGCTTTTTTCGATTCGTTTGGATTTTATATACAGCACTAAAACATTTTTGTATAATTGATTTTATTTTAATATTTTTTATGAATTTTGCTATGTATTTCGTGGCTAACATATACCTGATTTACACTAAGCATTTTTTCATGAAATTTCATGAATTTTGTTGCACGCAACTTTTTCTATTTGCTAATTGTAGCGATATAAAAGAGAATTTGGAGTATTATCCACAAAGCTGGAAGCTTGCGAAGGTCAAAATGATTCCAAAGCCGGGCAAAGACCTTACCAAGGCTGAGTCATACAGGCCAATAAGTCTGCTATCAACAATGTCAAAACTCTTCGAAAAGCTGCTCATGACAAAATTGTCCCCAATTTTAACTGATAGTGGGTGCATCCCAGACCATCAATTTGGTTTTAGAAGTCAGCATAGCACCATTGAACAAACTCATAGATTGGTGCAATTTATAAGAAGAACTTTTGAAGAAAAAATGTATTGTTCTGCCCTGTTTATTGACGTTTCTCAGGCCTTTGATAAAGTGTGGCATGAAGGTCTAATTCTAAAATTAAAATCATATCTACCAATAAATTTAGTGAATTTATTAGAAAGTTACATCACTACCCGGAAGTTCACGGTTGTGGAAGGAGAATTCATGAGTGTGCCCGAATCTATATCATCCGGTGTGCCACAGGGGAGCATACTGGGGCCAGTTTTGTATTTGATCTATACTTGTGATATGCCTTTGAGCAGCAATATCCATACATCTACGTTTGCCGATGATACAGCCTGCCTTAGTATGCATGAAAACCCTCACGAGGCTTCCCGATATTTACAAGAACATATTACACAATTGGAAATGTGGTTGAACTTATGGAGAATTAAGGTAAATGAACAAAAGTGTGTCCATATAACGTTTACCCTAAGAAGAGATACTTGTTCCCCAATTCGAATCAATAATCAAAATATTCCTCAACACTCCCAATTGAAATACCTTGGTATACACCTTGATCGAAGACTTACATGGAAACATCATATTGACTTTAAGCTAACTCAGATGAAACTTAAGTTATCTCAAATACACTGGTTGATTGGCAGAAATTCAATACTTAGCCTGGACTGTAAACTTTTATTATACAAGTCGCTTTTAAAGCCAATATGGTGTTACGGTATCCAGTTATGGGGCACTGCTTCAGCCTCCAATGTAGAGAGAATTCAACGTAGGCAAAACAAAATTTTAAGGTTAATAACATCTGCTCCATGGTATATTAAGAATTCAAATTTGCATCGTGATTTAAGAATGCCACTAGTGACTGAAGAAATTGCAAGATACGCAGGCAAATACTTAACAAAACTCGAGTCACATCCTAATCCGCTTGCTCGTAATATTTTGAATTTTAATGGTCACATCCGCCTAAAAAAGAGGGACACAAGGGCTCTTATACTCAACACTCTAGATGGGAATGCTTGAAAATACATTTAATTTTCCTTTTTGATTATCACTAATTTGTATTATTTAAATTATCACTAAGTTTTGGCCGATACTGGTCGGGCTAAACAATTATATTTTAGCTTTAAGATTTGATCAGTTATTGTTAGTTCATATTTGAAGATACAATAAATAAATATATGTATTAAAAAAAAAAAAAAAAAAGAGAATTTAATATAAAAAAGGACGTAGAGTGATTCTCTGATGCATTTTGGGCAACGTTTTTGATATAAATTTCTCTTCCAGGCCTCCTATTGCTAAATAAAATTTTTTCATGCAACTAATAACATGAAAAAAATGCTTAATGTAAATCAGGTAATAGTCAAATAAACACATTCACATTCAAACAATATGCTATAAAACTCGAAAAAATTCTAAAAGAGCGTGTAAGACTGAAAAATGCAAACCATGCCTTAAAGGGTAAAATAGGTAGTAAGTAGTAGTAGTAGGATAAATATTTTATCTCATTCATTGTTGATGAATGCTGACAATGCCGTTGTATTATAACTTGAATAATATTTTGACTTCAGTAAATGTATTTTCTAATGCCCATGATATTCTGTGGTGGGAGTGTATTATTCTTATCAGCGTTATTTTGTGTTTGGTCCACAAAAATAAGCTAACATGTGTGTAACGACAATGGCAAGTCTGTTGCCAATTTAGAGATCATAGATGGGGGTATTGCAATATTGTGCAATATGTAATATTTACTAAGTTAAATATCAACCGATTTAAATTTATAAACGTATATAGAAAGAAGAGACTACGATTTATATATATATATATTTATTTATTATTTGTTTCAGTAAATTTCAGATATATGTTTGTATTTGTTCACAAAATATAATTTATTCGGGTTTTTGACACATTTGTACTTTGGACTCGTTCTTAAGCAGTATTGTTGTACTGGAATCGTATTGTTTATAACTTTATTTATAAAACATAATTGAATAAAAGTAATTCGCAGGTTTGTTTTAAAAAATTCCCTCGAAATTAATTGGGTTATTAAACATTTTATTAGAAGAATTTTTCTTAAAAAACCACCTGTGTGATGTATTTCACGTTCTATTTATACGCTTTCTGTGTATTTAAGCTTCCAGGATGATGAGAGTACAACTTAACAGACATACATATGTCAACAAAGAGTACAAAATTTATATATATATTTGGCGACCACTGGCCAAATTTTTTTTCTTGAGAAACATATATTTCACATATATATTAGAGTGGGTCAATTTGTATGGTGTAAAAAAAAATCACCAAGCGGTTGTCAAAATCGTAATCTATGACGAATTCCAAGAAGATTTGTTCAAGGAACCATGGGTCTAAAATCAAAATCGAGCTTCACATTTTGAACGGCAAACTTTTCCTCAAGTATTTTATATATATTTGTTTATAATTTGCTAAAATATTATTGAGTCTTCTAATAAATTTCACAGAAGTGATTATGTTTCGAATTATTCACTTTACTTTTTTCCATGATTTAATATAAATTTTCATTCAGTTTCTGTTTAAATCAACCTAAACAGCAAAATTGCTTAGTTGTCTAAACAGCTTTCGAGAGCTAATGAAATTTCCTTTCAAACAAGCGGAAACATAGGGTACGTTCGTAAATTTAGCAAATTCATGCATCAATGCAGCATTTCTGCCAGGTTTTACTGCGAATGCGTAATTATTAGTGTGCCCAAAAAAAATTTTCTTTTGCCCCAGCATTTTTTGAAAGCTTATAGGGTGTAGTATTTTTGAGATTTTTTCAGATTTTTCGCATAAGGTTTTAGGGTTGCTAAAATCGAATTTAACCCAAAAAAATGGGTTTTCTGGTCTTGTTTTGAATTTTTCTCATTGCTGCGCCATTTGTAGAGATTTGCAGCAGGTATGCCGATTAAATGCATTAAAAACTTTTGAGTCTAAGCAGTGCTGCCAAGTTATGCATTTTTTAACGTTAGTTCTCATGATGCTGCATACGTGCACTATAAATAGTTTTACGAACGTACCTATAATCACTTTTATCAAGTTTCTAGAAGACTCAATAAACTTTAAGCAAATAAAAAAATATATAAAATATTCAAGGAAAAGTTTCTCGTTAAAAATGGGAAGCTCGATTTTGATTTCAGACCCATGGTTTCTTAGGCAAATCTTCTTAGAATTTGACGTAGATTGCGATTTTGACAACCGCTTGGTCGAGAAAAAAATTGACCCACTCTAATATATATATATTGCAGGCATTGTGAGAAACTTTTTTCACGACGACAAAGAAATTGTGATTTATCATAATAAAAAACCACGTATTCGCATGTGTGCTTGCATTAACAAAAATTTTTCAACGGTTCTGCCGACGTTTTATTAGTTGTTATGATAAATTTTTATCAGGTATATACGATATGTTATACTCAACAATACCTACCAGAAAAATAATATCACATCCCTGGTATTTCGATTTCAATGAAATTTGTCACACGGTGTAATTCAACATGATTACAATAATTTTTTGGATATTGATTGGTGATTCCAAAATTGCAATCAAAAATCAACATTATTGGTATTGATTTAAAAAATTGTTCAATACAAATTATTAATTGGGGTAAAAAAGATGTAATATTGAATATATTGGAATTTTTTTCTTTTAATCAACATAGAATTTTTACAATATGATAGCAATTTAAATAAATTTAAATTTTTTTGATACCAAACCTTGAAAGTTATCTATATATATAAAACGGAATGTGTGTTTGTTTGTTTGTACCTTATAGGAGACCAGACCTCTGGACCGATCTTTTTGAAATTTTCACAATATCTAACTGGGAATCTGGATTATATTATAGGCTACTTTATTTTCAAGCATGCCCACTTTTACGCCCACTTTTTTAAATTATTTTACACCTTCCACATAATAATATTAACGAGTATAACTCCGCCATTTGTGAACCAATTTTCAAAATATTTTTGCTTATAAAAAAAGTCCGCTAAATTTTTCTTAGGGGAGGGTAGGTGTCGCAGCTAATTGCCCGCACCTGCATTGTCTACAAACTAACTTTGTCATCTATCGACCAATTTTCAAAATGCTTTTTGCATATGGAAGGGGTACACTAATTATTTTTTTAAAGCTGGGAGCGGAAAAAGGGGCTAAGTGTGCCAGCTAAAAATGGATTATCAAATTGTTAAAATTTTCAAATTCTTTTTGCATATGAAAAAGGTGAACTAATTTTTTTTAATTGTTGTTGAGGCGGGAGCAAAATTTCCCCCTCTAAGACTGAATATCAAATATTTTTGACATTTGTGGACTAATTTTTTTGATTGTTTGGGGGGAAAAAAGCAAGGTGTGCACGTCTAAGAAGTGAATATCAAATAACTTCTTCATATGTGGACTGAGAAGCGCTTTGGCTCACCCATATGTCAAGCTGATAAATCGTGTTAATTGGCTGGGATTTAAAAATTAGTAGTCATTGCACGGAAAATATTACGCTAAGAACACCCAATGATATTGAATCTAACATTGCCAATCTACAACAGAACAGATCACCTTAATACAAAATCAGATTTAAAGAGTGCACTAAACGACTCCAAGAGTTGCTTGCATCTGAAAAAACTGCATCTTTTAAAAATTATCTGGAAGGTCTTGATGTCACACCAACATCTAATTACTCATTGTGGCGCGCTGCTAGAAAGCTTAAAACACCCGTTGAGTTTAAGCCTCCTCTGCGCACATCTACCGGAGGTTGGGCAAGAAGCGATACGGAAAAATGTAAAATATTTGCTGAGCATTTAAAATCCGTATTTACCCCAAATACATGTACTGGTGTTGCTGATTTGCCGAGTGTAGTTGCTCTATCCCTTTGGGCCTTAAAGTTTAAGATGCGTGATGTACATAAAGTAATTGCTGAACTCAAGCCAAAAAAAGCTCCAGTTATTGATGGAATTAGTAACAAGATGCTGATGAACTTGCCGCATATTGCAATAAGAAGCGTGGTGTTTATTTTTAATGCCATATTACGACTGGAGTATTATCCACAACTCTGGAAGCTTTCAAAAGTCAAAATGATTAACTTATCAATATTTTCCATAATTGTACAACGGAGCGCACAAAGTTATAAAGCGTTGAAAGAAGACAATGGTTTCAAATTCTCAATAAACGTAATCTACACTCTGAGAAAATTCTTCGAAGAATCTACGTATCTTAAATCAATCCCTGTTCCGCTCTCGACATGAAAATTTATGTATTTCCTCTTCTTTAGAAAAACATTTTTTTTAGATTACAATTTTTCAAATAGAAAAATGTATGTACTGAAGTATATGCTACTAAATTCGAAACATTATTCCTCCTCCCACGTACGTAATCTCTGCTTTGGATACACACAAAAAAAAACAATGTAGAATAGTTAAAAATAGGTTTAATTAAAAATTTTTTGGCAATGATTTTGCTTCATGTGTGTTTCATGTTAATTTAACATATTGTATAGTAATTGTCCAAAAAAAATTTTCCTTTTGAAATAACTTTATTTCACGTTGAATTAACATTTAAGTACTGTTAAAATCAATATGAAGAATCATGTTGAATCAAAGTTAAGTCAAGTTATATCCACATGAATTTAATTTAATGTAGTAATTGTATTTTATTAATTATTTAACTTGTGATTGACATAGACATCAGAAAAATTTTTGTATATAATTTAAATTTAAACTGGCTTCCCCGGCCAAGATTTAAACTCGGAACTCATCGCGTGGTAGTCAACGTGCTTACCCATGCAGCCACAACAACTTATATTCTTGAATATTCAATATTCTTAAGATACACACTTAATATGTACCATCTTACATTAAATTATAATTTAACATTATTTCTTATCATCTATTTGAAAAATTTTAGTTTTAGTTAAAAAAAGATCAAAATGCTTTGACTTGAAAACTTTTAGTTAAAAAAAATTAAAAAAACTGACTTGATGCAGGATTCAAACCTGCGATCCTCCGAAAGTAAGACTAGCACACTGCCTACCAGCCAGAACCAGTTTGTTGGCTGTTTACAAACAAAAAAACAACAACAATACAAAAACAACTTACACAACTAAGCACAAAGTGTATTGCAGCTATGAACAAAGCAAATAACTACCAACAAACTCAAACAACATAGTAAATTTAATGTGATTTTAATGAATTTGAATTAACCTTTTGGCATGTTGATTTTACATTGGTATTTTTATCTGTGTGTACGAGTATATCCATAATATTTGGTTCCCCAGTTTCATCTTTAAAGTCAATCCCTACTATGAAAAAACAATTCGTAAAGTTAAAGTTGGTTTAAAAAATGAATTTGGTATGGCAAGACCGGTTTTAACTCATGCTTAATGCTAGGAACACAATTGGGACGAACTACGAATTTCGTTCACTTCGACGAATTCGTCGATAAGCATTCGCTGCGTAAATTCGTCGTGTGAAGCACAATAACGGCGAATTTACTCACCAAATTCCTCTCTCATATTTGATAAAGTTGGTTGTTGTGTGTACAAAAACAGAGAGAGAGACAGAGAGAATTTTCTTTCAATTTTGTTTTTTCGTCGTTCGTCGGCGTACAAAATAGAAATAAATCTATCTCAGAGTTCGTCACGCACGATGAATTTCGTTGTATGGCGGTGTTGTGTTCATTTTCATACGCACAAATGTGTTTTATTTTCTATGACGAAACTTCGCACCGAAAAATTCGTCGTTCGTCTCAGTTGTGTTTCTAGCATAACCTTTAACAATCGTTTTTGCATAAGAGCAAGACATTTGCTAAATAAAGCAGGCATTAGCCAAACAAGAAGCAGCTCAAGAAAAGGAAATACATTTTTATGTCGGGAGGCACGGTATAGGGTTTGATTTTAGACGCATTTCTTCGAAATACGTGTAGATTTTGTTTTTACTATAAGATTTTTTTAATCCATACAGCCTAGTATACACATTTAAACATTAATTTTGATTTAGCCGATTTTTCTGACGATTTTTCGAATACAAAATTACGATTATTTTATAGTTTATCGGGATTTCGATTATTTTTCAATAATTTTATCTGGCAGCCCTGTACACGAACGTTAGACACAGAGAGCGTATGTAGTATTTCTTGTTCTCACTGGCCTGTCACACACGAGAACAATTGTGCTGACATAACACGCCTGTTTGTAAGTAAGAGAGGCAAAGAGGGTGGTTTTGTGGTTTGAAGAATTTTTTAACCAAGCTCAAACCCGCATCAGCAGTACAAAAAGAATACACACAAAACTGAAAAACAGCAAACGTTAAAAGAATAAAAGAAAACACTAATGCACACAAATCTGTGTGTACGCATGAATTTCTATGCCAGATGAATTACTCTCGTGTGTTCTACAGAGAACAAAAATTGTGCCGGCATAAATATTAGTCTCGTGTGTGTGTGTGACAGGCCAATGTAAACAGTGATTATCACTAGTCAAACTTAAATTACATCAAAGTACCACGGTGAGTTAAAAGTGCCAATTACATCATTGGTCTAATAGACATTTAATTTCAAGTTTCATATTAACTAAACAGACTAATCTTTGCTTATTACCGCATGAGCTTATGTAAATAATAAAATAAAATAAACTAAACCGCTTCAGCGTTTTATGAGCCAAAACGAGGTTGCGACTTTGGTCCTCACAATATACATACAAAAATACACAATATAAATACATATATATATATCGTTAATTTACCCCCTGTTTCTCTAAATGCGAACGATATATTCGATCGAATATTAATATTGGAAACAAAAACTAATTTCAGTTTTTTGTTTTTGATATAAATGTTCGATCGAATTTATCGTTCGCATTAGAGAAACAGGCCCTTAATACGAAAAGGCCCCAACTCATAATATTTCGATATTTTTACATATTTCGATAGACAATTACTAGATACACTTCCTTAATATTAATCAAACTAATAAAACACTAAATTTAGAAAGTGTTTTTAATAAAAATTGCGTTTAAAAAATTTTTTTATCAATATTGCATCATTTTTTATTTAATTTTTTCCTCCTCCTGTAAACTATGAAAAACATGATTAGGGCCTTTTCGTATTAGGTTAACTATATTTACTTGCATTTTCCATATTTCTTTAACTCACTTCCTTTTAATGATTGTAGCAACCGTTCAGCTGTATTATCAAGTAGAGCTTACAGTTGTACATCTGCAAAAATTGGTGTGATTTTAATAGATTCCTTTGAAGGCCAACAGTCCTTTCTAGATTCAATTATATGATGATATGATGGGTATAAATTTTAAGCTTTTTCGATCGCATGGAATCTGAGCTGAGTTTACTGCTGTTTTGTTAACTTTAAATCCAAAAATTATGCAAGCTCTTCCTTATTTGTGAACTGTTTTTCCTCATTTGGTGTTGGAATGTTTTTAAGGGCCCGTTTCGTTCTCACTTGGATTAGCGGAAATAACTTTTTCAATGATGTCCACTTTAGTTAGTTGTTTTTGTGATCCCAATTTGTAAAGAAAACTATCTTTAATGTTTTTCACATACGATTTCTTCAATTAAATTTTCAAATTTTCGCCTCTCTAGTTTTCGATCTATCGCCACATTTATCTATCGATTTTTGTGGTCTTCTTCCACTGTTTTTGCTTATGCTTTCAGAAGCTATCTGGATAGTAAGTACTCTTTGTAACCATTTTGCAAGGCACATGTTGAATGCACTTTTAGTCTAATCAGCTTATTGTATCGTTTTTTTAATTTTTGACAAAAGCAGACACTTTTTTTGTGAGTCCAATTATGTTTCACTGCTGTAAGAATTAAAATTTAATTATCTACGAATATAGCTTAAAACATCTTCCTCATTTTTGTTTGTAACATATTCTTCAGTCAATTTCTTATAGCTAAAACTCTCCCTATTTTTATTAAGTTTAAAGTAACGTATTTGCTAAAACGCTATAAAGTAAAACTTTCAAAAATTTATCAATCCTTAAACATCAAATATTTGTATGAAAATAAATTTTATTTCCAAATTATTGTCCGCTCGCTCCTTCTCTCCCCTTGTTTATTTTCTGACAGGTAAGCATAAAAAAACCAGTTTATAGCTATATATATCTTCCCACCAACCTGTGCAACTAACCTAATATTCAGAAATCAATTAAATATACGAAAGTGGAGGAAAGCAATCTGGGATTTGAACTTATGATTGCTTATTTGGAGTTTGCCGTATTCGGTTTTAAATATTATTTTCTATTTTTTTCATTCAAAGTCTAGCAATTTGGGTGAACATTTTTTTGTATTTTCATTAAAAAAAAGTGTTTCACAGGCGGGTCGTGGCGGGTGCTAAAGTATATATACTAGAGTTTCTAGGCGGGAATTTTTTCCCTTGAAATCCCGGGAATTATTTTTTTACAAATCCCGGGAAATTTTCAACGAGAATTTAATATTTAGGTGTTTGGAATTTGCTTTTTTTACATTGCTGTTCGTTGTTTTATTACCTAAACATACGAATCTGTAAGCAGAGGTAAAGAGGTTTACGAAATATTTTCAACATAAAAAGTTTTTATAGTATCTAGATTGGCAGATGTAGATGGAATTTCCATCTATGCTATAACTAAGCGCATATGAATTTACTTGTTTTTGTTTTGTTTTTAAATATTGTTATTCATAAAATTGTTTTGTTTTTAATTTAACATGCCTATTCACAGAAAAAGTCTTAAGTCAGTCACAACTTTTGTTATGACTGAGTTGTATATTAACTCTTCTGACTCGATCTTAATTTTGTATTCTCGTAACATAGTCACAAGAAACCAAATTTTATAGTTAACATTTTATGTTAAATGAAAATTATGGCAGTTAAATACTGAATGAAAATAAATAAAATAAAAAAGTTACTAAAAAAATCTAAAAATTCAATATTATGAATGCTAAAATCTGAGAGTGTAGGTAGTAGGAAAATACATACATACTCAATTTCTAAAAATTTTTTGTGCAAATTTTACTTCACCATAAAAATTAGCTTTTATCAAAAATGTCACATATAACATAATACTTGAAAGTGAAGACTGACTCATTGGAAACAAACAACTGTTTGAAATGGCGTTTGCGCTCTGTAGTCATCAAAGGGCCCATAAAATTAAATGTGGACTCTGGTAAAGAAAACGAATTGCTTTTATCACGCAATAGCTTTATCTTCCTTTTGCTTTTAATAAATTGATTTCGGTGTTCACAAATACCACTTTCATTCCTTCTACCATTTCCAAGTTAGTTTCTTTTTTAATATTAATACTTTAAAATGTCTGTCACAATTACTATGACCGTCGACATTCCTGGTCTTTATTTAAAAAAATTAATCTTATAGAATTTTGTTTTGAGAATCGGGAAATTTATCCTTTAGTCACAATGTTATAGTTATGACTATTTTCCAGTCACAATACTTTCTGTGAATAGGCATGAATGTAAATGTTGTATGTTTTTTCATAAAATTATATTTTTTATTGAGGTCATAGGTCATTTTACTTCTCGATTCCCGGTATTTGGAGAAGTCCGGGAAATTAGAAACCCTAATATTTACGCTTAAAGAAGACACTTTCCTCTTTCTCTGGATAGTTACAGTTTTTTGATCCCTTTTGATCTTCAAAAGTTATACACTACTGAACTTCAAGTTTTATGAAAGTTTGGAGGATTAAAATTTCTTACATACCATTTCTTAAAAACAATGGCTTAACCAACATAACAAAAACGACCGCAGCCCTTTATCGATAATACTTTTCGAGGAATCGTAATTTATTTTAGATAAAATATTAACTTTTTTTAATTAACAAATATTTGTTGTCTTTAGCAGCTGCCACACCCACTAATGAGAATATTTTGACCAAATTTTTTGGCTAGCTTATTTTTGATATGTTTCCTTTCTGATGGCGTAAAAATTTTAAGATTTTATCTCAAGAAAAAAATAGGTTTTGGCCGATGAAAATTGATTCTGAACCACCGTGCGCTATAGTCAACTGGTTAATCATGGCCTCGAAATAACTGGTTCAGATGCTCAATTTCATTAATTTGTGTCGGGTTAGCATTTATTTACTGTTTAATGTACACAAAACAACGCATAGTAAAAGTACTGCATATCAGATTTTATTTCTTAAGCTGAGTTTACATTTGGCATTTCTGGTGTCATTTGCCCAAAAAAGCGTAACCAACTAATTACTAATGAAAAACTGTTTGATTCAGACATTTATTAATTTATTTAAATAGTTTGCAATCATGTTGGATTCTATAAAATTGTCTATTAATTATGTATAAAACTGTTTAACTTAATAAATACATGTCTGAATAGTTTTTTTACGCTTGTGTGGCATTTAGCACACAGATGTAAGCCCGGCATTAGACGAATTGCCGCTCGCATAATAGTAAAGTTTGATTGTGTTAGGTTGTCATTTGGCTAGAACTTATTGTTCGAGTTGAAAACAATGTCTCTAAGGCAGCGAAACCTTGGTTAAGTTTTCTATAGTTCGATAAGGATTTAAGGAAGAAGTTTTTATCATATGCAGACCGCCATTTTACAATTATAACAGCATCTTTTGTGTTTTGCTTGCGTTTGTTATTTTGATTTCTTATACGGTTGATTGATTTTATATTTGGTGTGGGTGTGCTAATGATTTGACATATATTCTGAAAAATATTTAATAGATGTTCGATTTCGTCAAAAGGAATTTCATTTATCCTAAACTCAGATAAAACCGAAAGATTTTCTTGTAGTTTTAATTTAGTTTTTTGGGGTTTGGCTAGGGTGACCGACTCGGTTTTTCAACCGGTTTTAAAACTCGGTTTTTTCACAATACGGTTGTCATTTTTTTGAAAATAATGATTTTTCGAATGTCGAATAGTACGGTTTTTTACAATATAAAAACCGGGTGAATCGAATACTTTTCGATTTGTGTATTTTGTAATAAAATTAGTTTTTACTTCATTAAAACTTAGACCAACGTGTTTGTTGATTTTCCTAAGTATTTTTTAAACTGTCAAAGTTGTGGGTGTTTTTTGAGAATAGTAACACTTAATGAAACATGAAATTAAATCGAAATTATTTTATGAGGTGGTAGCAGAGGCGAATTAAATTGGCCTTATGGTGTGTAATGGATGTCAAAATCCATTTGTAAAAAGCGTTGTTTAGTTTTGTTGACATTTTGCTTCATATTTTATAAGAGCTAGATATCCACCTTGTCCATACATTCATGTGTATGTAGACATATTATATAAATGTACTAAACATAACTATATGAAGTTAAATTTTATGTTTTTCCTCTATTTTTTGTATTGTTTAATAGCTCAGCAAAAATTTTAAAAAAGGTAATCGAGTTTGGAATTAATCATTTTTGGTGGAAGCAGTTCCTTACTGGATTACCAACTTAATGATTTTAACAAGGCGTGACACTAAAATAATCGATTTTTGAGAAGTAGTTATGTTGTTTATTGTAGGATACAATTATTTATTTTTTACGTTGTGGGAAATAAATATTTCTTTCTTAACGGAACTAATTTTTTTATTTGGAAAAAAATCCTTTTTTTTAATATGCCGTTGTTTGAGTAAATGAAAGATATTGATTAAGAACTCAGTTTGATTAAATAAATAATAACTTTTCAAGAAAAATTTAAATAAATTTAAAAAAAACTATTGTTTTATTACCACTTTGTAAAATTTCTTTTATGAACTCAATTGAAGTGGGTTATATTTTATTCGTATCCGCGCCAGTATCGTCACTTATAAATACTATGTTTAGAAAAATATTAATTGTTTTGATTGATGAACTTTTATTACAAACGAAAATAAAAAAATACTTGGAACTACTTATATTTAAATTATAGTTTTCCAAAATGTAATTACTTATTTTTTAGTTTAAAATAAATATGTAGACAATTTAGACGTTACAAAATTTCAACAAAGTCGTGACCGAATAAATTTGACACATGATCCTAATGTAGAATTTTTCAACAAATCCGATTGAAGTCAAAATCGTCAAAAGTGGAAAATATTTCGAGATATTGCAATATTACCCTTATTTGGCTTTTTTAAAAAGATATCTTTTTAATAAAATAATCTTGGAAATTATCAAATAGATTTTTAATTCCTTTTTTGTACTTGAAAGAAAATAAAATTATTAAAGCAACCACGGGTTGATTTTAAAAATTTATCAAGAAATTACTAAACTACAGTGGAACAAATTTCAAAAAAAATTTAGTTTTGGCACTTATCATGATAGATTATTTTTATAGAAACATTTCGTGCTCAATAGAATACAGATCGGTACGAAAATGATAAAGTTACACTTTCCCACTTTTATCAAATTAAAAAAACCACAAGTAAATATAGATATATGTACTCGTATAAAGGTAAAAATGGCAATCACAGTTTCAGAATGCTGGAAAGCCAAATAAACTGTAGAAAGCAACAAAAAAGAAACATAAAGCCACTACAATAATACTTACATGCATGTACCGATGGTACATCTAATAAGTAAAAATAATTAATGTGATGATCATAAAAGATAAGCAAGAATAGTTAAACTTTCTTAGGTAGAGTAACATAACTTCGTGCTAACCTAAATAGAAAAAGAAATAAATAAACAAATGGAAAAACAGAAAACTAATAGTGATACTTATAAATGTGTTTACCAAAGGTAAATCAATTTGTATACACAACAATAATTTCATCATTGAAAATTTAAGTTAAATAGCTCATGTTAATAAGAATCTCTACCCAAGTAGATAGACTAGGGTGCTGATGAAGTGCGTGGCTGCACAGAAAAGTATCGGTATTTCCCCCAGCTTAAAGTCTAAGTTTAATTTTTCTTCTCTTCTTTAGAAAATCACATTAATTAATAAACACATTTCATTCAATAAGAATTAAAATTCCTGACTAAAAATTATTTCTGATTCAAACTTACTAAAGTTCAATTGAAAATCTTAAAATGTCAAAATTAAATATTCCTTAAACTGTTATATATTTTTAATTATTTTCTACCTCTCGCACATGGAACCAACAATATTCGCTCAACATCACCTCATCATACGCCCCTTGACACCGTCGTTCCATTTCTTGTATTTTGTGGTGAAAACGCACACCATGCACCTCTGAGGCTTTATTGATTTTTTTCTTTTTTAAATTACTGTCGTCAAAATCACTTGAATCAAATGAATCGGACCCATGCTTCCGCCTTGGACAAAGAAGATATTGTACATCAGGCATATGAGGAGTTGGGTTTGTAAATGAGTTGACATCTACACAGATTCACAGACACACACTACAAACTGCCCAGCAAAAATTTACACATTACCAAGAGAGCTACTTGCCATATATTGACTTACTTTTCTGATTACCAAATTTCATTACTAGCTTACAAATCACGTTACCTAAAATTTAAGCAAATGACGTACAAGTTGCTAAATGAGGAGAATGATTTTTTTTAGATTAAATATATTACGTGAACAAGTTGCCAACTTAAAAAGTAAGTACTTCTCCAAAATCGATTATTTTAGTCTCACGCCTTGTTAAAATCATTAAGTTGGTAATCCAGTAGGGAAGAAGTTCCACCAAAAATGCTTAATTATAAACCCTAAACCTTTTTTAAAATTTTTTGCTGGGTTATAAAAGCCCTTTTTTGGTCGGGGGTTAAAAATTGGGTTAATTCATTAAATCTTCTGTAGCTTTGTAATTTTTGAATGAATGTGGACCTTTTAGGGCGCAAAATGTTTGTATTAAAATTAACTAATGTCATATGTAAAAAATCGTAAAATTTTAAATTGCTTGTTTAAAAATTGAAAACTTGAAAGCAAAATTGCAAAATATTAAAAAATTTTTAATGAAGTTTTAAATTTTGTCCACTGTATCTCCATCAATTCTTACCCACCCACCCAGTGAAAAAAAGTTGAAGTCATTTTAGTGGAAGTACATTTTCAATGCTTCCAAGAAATCGATATTTTTAATTTGCCGAGAGTGAGCAAAAAACCATGTAGAAGCTTATTTTAGTCACACAAAACCTTTTAACTCCTGCATAGTGTTAGAAAATACTCACCAGAATTTAAAAAAAATTTATTTTTTTTAAGAAATTTATGAACTATTTTTAGTCTAAAATTGAGCAAATAACTTGCTTAAATTTACATGAAAACACTGTTTCGGGCTTAAATTCGTATAAAAAGAAACGAATTGTTAAAATAGGTAACTATTTACAATTTTTCCTAGATGAAAATATTATCAAAGAACACAAAAAAGGGAATTTTTCTTAATATCGCTTCCAATTCAGTGACCAAGCATCGAAAAAGAGAACTTCTTGCAATGACAACCCTATGTAAAAATCATTAGATCCGATCGAAATTTTCACTACCTTCAGATCGCAAACTCTAAATTTTCATGACTTTTTTTGGAGTCTCTTTTTTACTGGGCAGCAAAAGAAGACACTCCAAAAAAGTCATGAAAATGTAGAGTTTGCGATCTGGAAGTAGTGAAAATTGCGATCCGATCTAATGATTTTTACATAGGGTTGTCATTGCAAGAAGTTCTCTTTTCGATGCCTGGTCACTGAATTGGAAGCGATATTAGGAAAAATTACCCTTTTTGTGTTCTATGATAATATTTTCATCTAGGAAAAATTGTAAATAGTTACCTATTTTAACAATTCGTTTCTTTTTATACGAATTTAAGCCCTAATTAGTGTTATCATGTAAATTTAATCAAATAACTTTTAAATATTAGACTAAAATTATTTCATAAATTTCTTTAAAAAATAATTTTTTCTCTATGGAGGAGTTAAAAGGTTTTGTATGACTAAAATAAGCTTCTACATGGTTTTTTGCTCACTCTCGGCAAACTAAAAATATCGATTTTTTGGAAGCAATGATAATGTAGTTCCACTAGAATGACTTCCATTTTTTCAATGAGTAACTAATCTTGACATGTGGTATATGTTTATTTTAGTAATTTTACTAACTTTTAACGAAAAAGGAAAAGGGCATAAGCTACGTCATATTTTTTGAAAACCTAAATAACGATAATTTGGCTATATCCCGAAAACTATTATACTTTCTACAATTTTTACTTCATATTCGGATTCAACGAACAATTTTACATTAGGATTGGGTGTCAGATACATTTGGTCAAAAAACTGCCACGTAGAGTAATTTATTTAAAATAACTACACATTTTGGCAAAATTTTCACTTCAGCTTCCTATTTTTTAAATTTTACGTAATATAATTTGCAAGTACTTCAGCTTGGAAACCAAACAAGTAAGTCATTATATGGCAA
This sequence comes from Tachina fera, assembly GCA_905220375.1. Lineage (NCBI taxonomy): Eukaryota > Metazoa > Arthropoda > Insecta > Diptera > Tachinidae > Tachina > Tachina fera. The sequence goes on along the minus strand of LR999965.1, from coordinate 76,414,435 downwards.
GTAGTTGTCTAATTTTTTGCTGGGAATATTTACTAATGAATTTTTAACTCTGGCTTTTTAATAAAGCAATTTAAAATCAAAACTTTTATATAATAATTTTCTTACTTAAAAAAACGGTTGAGCGATTTTACTGAATTGCAAAAACCAAAACCGTTTTTTTCATAATTGCATAAATTCGAACTATTCGAAACCCGATTTCTGAAAAAGTGGAATAATTGATCACCCTAGTTTTTATTTCTTCCTGCATACTTTTTATTTCACCAGAGTTATTTTCCAGGATATTTATCCTTTCATTTATGTCGAGCAGTTTAGTTTCCAGAACTTTGTATTTTTCACGCATATCATTTAACAGATCCTCCTTAAATTCACGAAATTTTGTGTTAATAGTATGCAAAATTTTATCAGTAAATTTATCAAATCTTTTATCCATGGAATTTAGTATTTTAAATTGTGAGTCTGCGATTGAGCAGCATGAAGTACTTGTTGAATATTGTTGATATCATCTGTAACGTGCTTATTTGTTGGTGTATTTGGAAATGTTGCAGTGGTTGGAGTAAACATTTCTTTATTATCAGTTATTTGCATACTTTTAATATTTTTAAGATTTTTTATTTTAGAATTGCATTCGGTAATTTTATTGTTTTTGCTATTTTTTATTAAGTTGTACATTGAACAGTTACAACAAGTGATAAAAGAAGAAATGATTTGAAAAACTTTCTTGTTTGTTTAAACGAATTAACGGCTGACAGTAACAAGGACTTTAAAGCTGTTCAAATATCTAAAAACGGTAGTTTACCATCTTTCTCTGTTTCTTTGGTGAACTGGATCTGTCGATGAAAGTTATTTAATTATTTGAGTGTCTCATCAATAGCATTATACTTAATGATGCAAAACAAGTCAGCAACATATTTGCTTAGTGCTCTTGGTTTTTGTTCTAAGCTTTTCATGGTAGTATCCATAAGTTCTTCCATAATTATATCAGCAAATGCCGGTTAACCTTGTGAAGCAAAAGGCATTCCTCTCATTTGTTCATAAAACTTGTCATTGTATTTAAAATATCTGTTTTCTTTAATACAAAAACTAAACATATCAAAAAATAATTCTCTAGGAATTTTTGTAAATTTAAAAATCTCTTTCCATTTTTTCTTAATTAAATCAATTGCCAAGTTAACAGGTATACTCGGAAACAATGATATTACGGCAAAGGAGACTAAATAATAATAATAATAAAAGTTTGCACGTGATGCAGAGCAGAGATGCATTTACGAACACACCCATAGATACAAGCATATCAACACTACTTCTTTTGACTGTTTGTTAACACTCATATACAAGTACACCAATACATCCACCGTGCTTCGTTTATAATACGACAGCATTTATTGTTGGTTTAATCCAGTGATGTCAAAAAGAAATCTATAGTTGTGCGTGTGAGAAAAGTTGTCTCATTCGTCTCTGAAATATGTGATAGAAAATTAAAATATAAGAAATAAAAATTAAATAAAAAAGTTGATGGCGACCCATATTTTCCGAGTTACTGAGCTGTGAACTTTTCATAGGAAACTGTAAAAAATTTCCAAAAAAAATAAAATATCTTATCTGATAGAAACTTAAAAAATAAGAAGAACAAATTAAACAAACAATTTAGCTGCGACGCATATTTCCTGAGCTATTGGTCTTTTAAGTTTTGATATTAAATGCAGTTTAGTGAAGCTGATCCAGAAAAATATTAAAATGTCTTTTTAATACATATTCATTTCTTTCCTTAAAAGTTTTGTAACATAAAACACATTGAATGTCGCGGAAAGGATTAGTGATCATAAAATATTTTTCGCATTTCACTTTTTTTTCACTGTATTTATGAAGAATTGAATACATCCTCCACGCATGTGTTATCGTCGCTGTCTCATTGACAACTAAATGAAAGAGAATAAGAATATGTGTGATTTTATTTTGCACAATTGCGCCAATAAACTGGCCTCAGTGGTTTAATATAAACCTAAGTCTAGACGATATGTTGTATCAGCAAATATATGCGTACATTCATATGCTTAAAAATAACAACAAATCCTGCTGTCAGCATATGTATGTTAGTCTTCTACACAGTATGCTGAAAGTACAAATTTTTTTAAGTTAAACATATGTCAGCAAATGATAAAACAACATATGAGTTAGCATACAATTCTTGTGTCTACACAATATGTTGAACTTCTTATTCTGATAGATATGTTGAGTCATGTGAGCATTTGCTTAAATATAAAAAAAATTGACAATTATCTTTCTTTATTATTAATTTATGTATATATATCGCTGTTAGTGAACAAATTTATATTTTTGCAATTATACATGTGTATAATGAAAAGAAATTGGCGAAATGACGGAAATTGCCAAAAACCTGCAACAGCAGGATGACAAAGTCTAAACATGTTTTTAACTCTTCAAAACTGTTAAAACTGGTAAAAACCACACAAAAGGCCGCTTTTATTGCGAACTTAGTAAAAATTCGCTAAGTTTTTTTATATACTCATTTATTGTATCTTCAAATATGAACTAACAATAAGTGATCAAATCTTAAAGCTAAAATATAATTATTTAGCCCGACCAGTGTCAGCCAAAACTTAGTGATACTTTAAATAATACAAAGTAGTGATAATCAAAAAGGAAAATTAAATGTATTTTCAAGCATTCCCATCTAGAGTGTTGAGTAAAATAGCCCTTGTGTCCCTCTTTTTTAGGCTCATGTGTCCAGTAAAGTTCAAAATATTACGAGCAAGGGGATTAGGATGTGACTCGAGTTTTGTTAAGTATTTGCCTGCGTATCTTGCAATTTCTTTAGTCACTAGTGGCATTTTTAAATCACGATGCAAATTTGAATTCTTAATGTACCATGGAGCAGATGTTATTAACCTTAAAATTTTGTTTTGTCTTTGTTGATATCTCTCTACATTGGAAGCAGAAGCAGTGCCCCATAACTGGATACCGTAACACCATATTGGCTTTAAAAGCGACTTGTATATTAAAAGTTTGCAGTCCAATCTAAGTGTTGAATTTCTGCCAATCAACCAATGAATTTGAGATAACTTAAGTTTCATCTGAGTTAGCTTAAAGTCAATATGATGTTTCCATGTAAGCCTTCGATCAAGGTGTATACCAAGGCATTTCACTTGGGAATGTTGATTCGAATGGGGGAACAAGTATCTCTTCTTAGGGTAAACGTTGTATGGACACACTTTTGTTCATTGACTTTAATTCTCCATAAGTTTAACCAGATTTCCAACTGTGTAATATGTTCTTGAAGATATCGGGAAGCCTCGTGCGGGGTTTTGTGCATACTAAGGCAGGCTGTATCATCGGCAAACGTAAATGTATGGATATTGCTGCTCAAAGGCATATCACAAGTATAAATCAAATACAAAACTGGCCCCAATATGCTCCCCTGTGGCACACCGGATGATATAGATTCGGGCAGACTCATGAATTCTCCTTCCACAACCGTAAACTTTCGGGTAGTTATGTAGCTTTCTAATAAATTCAGAAATTTTATTGGTAAATATGATTTTAATTTTAAAATAAGACCTTCATGCCACAATTTATCAAATGCCTGAGAAACGTCAATAGACAGGGCAGAACAATAAATTTTTTCTTCAAAAGTTCTTCTTATAAATTGCACCAATCCATGAGTTTGTTCAATGGTGCTATGCTGACTTCTAAAACCAAATTGATGGTCTGGGATGCATCCACTACCTCTTAGAATAGGGAAAAATTTTTTCGTGAACAGTTTTTCAAAAAGTTTTGACATTGTTGATAGCAGACTTATTGGCCTGTATGAGTCAGCCTTGGTAAGATCTTTACCTGGCTTTGGAATCATTTTAACCTTGGCAAGCTTCCAGCAGTCTGGATAATACTCCAGTCGTAAAATGGCATAAAAAATGAATAACAGGATTCTAATTGCAGTACGAGGTAACTTAATCAGCATCTGGTTACTAATTCCATTCATACCGGGAGCTTTTTTGGGTTGAATTCGGCAATTAGTTTTTGTACATCACACATCCTAAATTTTAAGGATCGAGGTGGAAGAGCAACTACACTCGAAAAATCATCATGTATTTGGTGGAAATACGGATTTTAAATGCTCAGCAAATATGTTACCTTTTTCAGTATCGCTTCTTGCCCAACCTCCGGCAGATGTGCGCAGAGGGGGCTTAAACTCAACGGGTGTATTAAGCTTTTTAGCAGCGCGCCACAAAGAGTAATTAGATGATGGTGTGACATCAAGGCCTTCCAGATAATTTTTAAAAGATGCAGTTTTTTCAGATTCAAATAACTCTTGGAGTCGTTTAGTGCACTCTTTAAATCTGATTTTGTGTTGAGGTGATCTGTGCTGTTGGGCTCTTCTTTTTTCACTTACAAGGTGATCTGTGCTGTCTAGCTCTTCTTTTTTCACTTACGAGATGTTCAACGTCTGTAGAATAAATTTTATTGAACCCAGTATGCGGATGGGAGGTAGTGGTATGTTCAGAAGCTAGTTTAATATTCTCGTTAAGATTTGCAATGTTCGGTTCAATATCATTGGGTGTTCTTAGCGCAATGACTAATGATTTGACATATATTCTGAAAAATATTTAATAGATGTTCGATTTCGTCAAAAGGAATTTCATTTATCCTAAACTCAGATAAAACCGAAAGATTTTCTTGTAGTTTTAATTTAGTTTTTTGGGGTTTGGTTAGGGTGACCGACTCGGTTTTTCAACCGGTTTTAAAACTCGGGTTTTTCACAATACGGTTGTCGGTTTTTTGAAAATGATGATTTTTCGAATGTCGAATAGTCCGGTTTTTTACAATATAAAAATCGGGTGAATCGAATACTTTTCGATTTGTGTATTTTGTAATAAAATTAGTTTTTACTTCATTAAAACTTAGACCAACGTGTTTGTTGATTTTCCTAAGTATTTTTTAAACTGTCAAAGTTGTTGGTGTTTTTTGAGAATGGTAACACTTAATGAAACATGAAATTAAATCGAAATTATTTTATGAGGTGGTAGCAGAGGCGAATTAAATTGGCCTTATGGTGTGCAATGGATGTTGTTTAGTTTTGTTGACATTTTGCTTCATATTTTATAAGAGCTAGATATCCACCTTGTCCATACATTCATGTGTATGTAGACATATTATATAAATGTACTAAACATAACTATATGAAGTTAATTTTTATGTTTTTCCTCTATTTTTTGTATTGCTTAATAGCCCAGCAAAAATTTTAAAAAAGGTAATCGAGTTTGGAATTAATAATTTTTGGTGGAAGTAGTTCCTTACTGGATTACCAACTTAATGATTTTAACAAGGCGTGACACTAAAATAATCGATTTTTGAGAAGTAGTTATGTTGTTTATTGTAGGACACAATTATTTATTTTTTACGTTGTGGGAAATAAATATTTCTTTCTTAACGGAACTAATTTTTTTATTTGAAAAAAAAAATCCTTTTTTTTAATATGCCATTGTTTGAGTAAATGAAAGATCTTGATTAAGAACTCAGTTTCATTAAATAAATAATAACTTTTCAAGAAAAATTTAAATAAATTTAAAAAAAAACTATTGTTTTATTACCACTTTGTAAAATTTCTTTTATGAACTCAATTGAAGTGGGTTATATTTTATTCGTATCCGCGCCAGTATCGTCACTTATAAATACTATGTTTAGAAAAATATTAATAAACGAAAATAAAAAATACTTGGAACTACTTATATTTAAATTATAGTTTTCCAAAATGTAATTACTTATTTTTTAGTTTAAAATAAATATGTAGACAATTTAGACGTTACAAAGTTTCAACAAAGTCGTGACCGAATAAATTTGACACATGATCCTAATGTAGAATTTTTCAACAAATCCGATTGAAGTCAAAATCGTCAAAAGTGGAAAATATTTCGAGATATTGCAATATTACCCTTATTTGGCTTTTTTTAAAAGATATCTTTTTAATAAAATAATCTTGGAAATTATCAAATAGATTTTTAATTCCTTTTTTGTACTTGAAAGAAAATAAAATTATTAAAGCAACCACGGGTTGATTTTAAAAATTTATCAAGAAATTACTAAACTACAGTGGAACAAATTTCAAAAAAAATTTAGTTTTGGCACTTATCATGATAGATTATTTTTATAGAAACATTTCGTGCTCAATAGAATACAGATCGGTACGAAAATGATAAAGTTACACTTTCCCACTTTTATCAAATTAAAAAAACCACAAGTAAATATAGATATATGTACTCGTATAAAGGTAAAAATGGCAATCACAGTTTCAGAATGCTGGAAAGCCAAATAAACTGTAGAAAGCAACAAAAAAGAAACATAAAGCCACTACAATAATACTTACATGCATGTACCGATGGTACATCTAATAAGTAAAAATAATTAATGTGATGATCGTAAAAGATAAGCAAGAATAGTTAAACTTTCTTAGGTAGAGTAACATAACTTCGTGCTAACCTAAATAGAAAAAGAAATAAATAAACAAATGGAAAAACAGAAAACTAATAGTGATACTTATAAATGTGTTTACCAAAGGTAAATCAATTTGTATACACAACAATAATTTCATCATTGAAAATTTAAGTTAAATAGCTCATGTTAATAAGAATCTCTACCCAAGTAGATAGACTAGGGTGCTGATGAAGTGCGTGGCTGCACAGAAAAGTATCGGTATTTCCCCCAGCTTAAAGTCTAAGTTTAATTTTTCTTCTCTTCTTTAGAAAATCACATTAATTAATAAACACATTTCATTCAATAAGAATTAAAATTCCTGACTAAAAATTATTTCTGATTCAAACTTACTAAAGTTCAATTGAAAATCTTAAAATGTCAAAATTAAATATTCCTTAAACTGTTATATATTTTTAATTATTTTCTACCTCTCGCACATGGAACCAACAATATTCGCTCAACATCACCTCATCATACGCCCCTTGACACCGTCGTTCCATTTCTTGTATTTTGTGGTGAAAACGCACACCATGCACCTCTGAGGCTTTATTGATTTTTTTCTTTTTTAAATTACTGTCGTCAAAATCACTTGAATCAAATGAATCGGACCCATGCTTCCGCCTTGGACAAAGAAGATATTGTACATCAGGCATATGAGGAGTTGGGTTTGTAAATGAGTTGACATCTACACAGATTCACAGACACACACTACAAACTGCCCAGCAAAAATTTACACATTACCAAGAGAGCTACTTGCCATATATTGACTTACTTTTCTGATTACCAAATTTCATTACTAGCTTACAAATCACGTTACCTAAAATTTAAGCAAATGACGTACAAGTTACTAAATGAGGAGAATGATTTTTTTTAGATTAAATATATTACGTGAACAAGTTGCCAACTTAAAAAGTAAGTACTTCTCCAAAATCGATTATTTTAGTCTCACGCCTTGTTAAAATCATTAAGTTGGTAATCCAGTAGGGAAGAAGTTCCACCAAAAATGCTTAATTATAAACCCTAAACCTTTTTTAAAATTTTTTGCTGGGTTATAAAAGCCCTTTTTTGGTCGGGGGTTAAAAATTGGGTTAATTCACTAAATCTTCTGTAGCTTTGTAATTTTTGAATCAATGTGGACCTTTTAGGGCGCAAAATGTTTGTATTAAAATTAACTAATGTCATATGTAAAAAATCGTAAAATTTTAAATTGCTTGTTTAAAAATTGAAAACAGCAAAATTGCAAAATATTAAAAAATTTTTAATGAAGTTTGAAATTTTGTCAACTGTATCTCCATCAATTCTTACCCACCCACCCAGTGAAAAAAATGGAAGTCATTCTAGTGGAAGTACATTTTCATTGCTTCCGAAAAATCGATATTTTTAATTTGCCGAGAGTGAGCAAAAAACCATGTAGAAGCTTATTTTAGTCACACAAAACCTTTTAACTCCTCCATAGTGTTAGAAAATACTCACCAGAATTTAAAAAAAAAATATTTTTTTTAACATTTAAGAAGTTTATTATTCGACATATTTTCATAATTATATTTTAATTTGAAATTTATTTGCTTGTGGTTTAGCTTGGTCTATATACGTATTTCATTGGCGCTTAAACCAAATCATCAGTAGACTTCAACCACAAATTTTGAACAGTCACAAACCTCTTACTTTATGCACAGACTTTCAAAAACTATATGAGAATTCATTTGAAAATCACAAAGACAAAATAAGTTTGGTAGGCTTTGAAACTCATACAAAACCCAGCAAATAATTTATATTCGATATGAATCTATTTTATTTTTCTACACCTTCATACAATTAGAAATCCATTGGATAACAATAAAAGTAATTACAAGGCAAAATGAAAAATAAAACCTAAAATTTAACATTTAAGAAGTTTATTATTCGACATATTGTCATAATTATATTTTAATTTGAAATTTATTTGCTTGTGGTTTAGCTTGGTCTATATACGTATTTCATTGGCGCTTAAACCAAATCATCAGTAGACTTCAACCACAAATTTTGAACAGTCACAAACCTCTTACTTTATGCACAGACTTTCAAAAACTATATGACAATTCATAGAATAATAATATTTTTGAAAATCACAAAGACAAATAAAGTTTGGTAGGCTTTGAAACTCATACAAAACCCAGCAAATAATTTATATTTAGATTCATATCGAGTATACAAAGAGTAATTAGATGCTGGTGTGACATCAAGGCCTTCCAGATAATTTTTAAAAGATGCAGGTTTTTCAGATGCAAATAACTCTTGGAGTCGTTTAGTGCACTCTTTAAATCTGATTTTGTGTCGAGGTGATCTGTGCTGTTGCCATTCCCTTCTAGCTCTTCTTTTTTCACTTACGAGATGTTCAACGTCTGTAGAATAAATTTTATTGAACCCAGTATGCGGATGGGAGGTAGTGGCATGTTCAGAAGCTAGTTTAATATTCTCGTTAAGATTTGCAATGTTCGATTCAATATCATTGGGTGTTCTTAGCGCAATGACTAATGATTTGACATATATTCTGAAAAATATTTAATAGATGTTCGATTTCGTCAAAAGGAATTTCATTTATCCTAAACTCAGATAAAACCGAAAGATTTTCTTGTAGTTTTAATTTAGTTTTTTGGGGTTTGGTTAGGGTGACCGAAATTTGACACATGATCCTAATGTAGAATTTTTCAACAAATCCGATTGATGTCAAAATCGTCAAAAGTGGAAAATATTTCGAGATATTGCAATATTACCCTTATTTGGCTTTTTTAAAAAGATATCTTTTTAATAAAATAATCTTGGTAATTATCAAATAGATTTTTAATTCCTTTTTTGTACTTGAAAGAAAATAAAATTATTAAAGCAACCACGGGTTGATTTTAAAAATTTATCAAGAAATTACTGAACTACAGTGGAACAAATTTCAAAAAAAATTTAGTTTTGGCACTTATCATGATAGATTATTTTTATAGAAACATTTCGTGCTCAATAGAATACAGATCGGTACGAAAATGATAAAGTTACACTTTCCCACTTTTATCAAATTAAAAAAACCACAAGTAAATATAGATATATGTACTCGTATAAAGGTAAAAATGGCAATCACAGTTTCAGAATGCTGGAAAGCCAAATAAACTGTAGAAAGCAACAAAAAAGAAACATAAAGCCACTACAATAATACTTACATGCATGTACCGATGGTACATCCAATAAGTAAAAATAATTAATGTGATGATCGTAAAAGATAAGCAAGAATAGTTAAACTTTCTTAGGTAGAGTAACATAACTTCGTGCTAACCTAAATAGAAAAAGAAATAAATAAACAAATGGAAAAACAGAAAACTAATAGTGATACTTATAAATGTGTTTACCAAAGGTAAATCAATTTGTATACACAACAATAATTTCATCATTGAAAATTTAAGTTAAATAGCTCATGTTAATAAGAATCTTTACCCAAGTAGATAGACTAGGGTGCTGATGAAGTGCGTGGCTGCACAGAAAAGTATCGGTATTTCCCCCAGCTTAAAGTCTAAGTTTAATTTTTCTTCTCTTCTTTAGAAAATCACATTAATTAATAAAAACATTTCATTCAATAAGAATTGAAATTCCTGACTAAAAATTATTTCTGATTCAAACTTACTAAAGTTCAATTGAAAATCTTAAAATGTCAAAATTAAGAATTCCTTAAATTAGATTCATATCGAATATAAATTATTTGCTGGGTTTTGTATGAGTTTCAAAGCCTACCAAACTTATTTTGTCTTTGTGATTTTCAAAAATATTATTATTCTATCAATTCTCATATAGTTTTTGAAAGTCTGTGCATAAAGTAAGAGGTTTGTGACTGTTCAAAATTTGTGGTTGAAGTCTACTGATGATTTGGTTTAAGCGCCAATGAAATACGTATATAGACCAAGCTAAACCACAAGCAAATAAATTTCAAATTAAAATATAATTATGAGAATATGTCGAATAAAAAACTTCTTAAATGTTAAATTTTAGATTTTATTTTTCATTTTGCCTTGTAATTACTTTTATTGTTATCCAATGGATTTCTAATTGTATGAAGGTGGAGAAAAATAAAATAGATTCATATCGAATATAAATTATTTGCTGGGTTTTGTATGAGTTTCAAAGCCTACCAAACTTATTTTGTCTTTGTGATTTTCAAGAATATTATTATTCTATGAATTCTCATATAGTTTTTGAAAGTCTGTGCATAAAGTAAGAGGTTTGTGACTGTTCAAAATTTGTGGTTGAAGTCAACTGATGATTTGGTTTAAGCGCCAATGAAATACGTATATAGACCAAGCTAAACCACAAGCAAATAAATTTCAAATTAAAATATAATTATGACAATATGTCGAATAATAAACTTCTTAAATGTTAAATTTTAGATTTTATTTTTCATTTTGCCTTATAATTACTTTTATTGTTATCCAATGGATTTCTAATTGTATGAAGGTGTAGAAAAATAAAATAGATTCATATCGAATATAAATTATTTGCTGGGTTTTGTATGAGTTTCAAAGCCTACCAAACTTATTTTGTCTTTGTGATTTTCAAGAATATTATTATTCTATGAATTCTCATATAGTTTTTGAAAGTCTGTGCGTAAAGTAAGAGGTTTGTGACTGTTCAAAATTTGTGGTTGAAGTCTACTGATGATTTGGTTTAAGCGCCAATGAAATACTTATATAGACCAAGCTAAACCACAAGCAAATAAATTTCAAATTAAAATATAATTATGACAATATGTCGAATAATAAACTTCTTAAATGTTAAATTTTAGATTTTATTTTTCATTTTGCCTTGTAATTACTTTTATTGTTATCCAATGGATTTCTAATTGTATGAAGGTGTAGAAAAATAAAATAGATTCATATCGAATATAAATAATTTGCTGGGTTTTGTATGAGTTTCAAAGCCTACCAAACTTATTTTGTCTTTGTGATTTTCAAAAATATTATTATTCTATGAATTCTCATATAGTTTTTGAAAGTCTGTGCATAAAGTAAGAGGTTTGTGACTTTTCAAAATTTGTGGTTGAAGTCTACTGATGATTTGGTTTAAGCGCCAATGAAATACGTATATAGACCAAGCTAAACCACAAGCAAATAAATTTCAAATTAAAGTATTTTTTTTAAGAAATTTATGAACTATTTTTAGTCTAAAATTCAGCAAATAACTTGCTTAAATTTACATGAAAACACTGTTTCGGTCTTATATTCGTATAAAAAGAAACGAATTGTTACAAAAAGGGAACTATTTACCATTTTTCCTAGATGAAAATATTATCATAGAACACAAAATAGGGAATTTTTCTTAATATCGCTTCAAATTCAGTGATCAGGCATCGAAAAAGAGAACTTCTTGCAATGACAACCCTATGTAAAAATCATTAGATCGGATCGAAATTTGCACTACTTCCGCATCGTAAACTCTTCATTTTCATGACTTTTTTGGAGTCTCTTTTTTACTGGCCCAGTTATAGTCAGTACTGGCCCAGTTACAGTCTTTTTATACGAATTTAAGCCCGAAACAGGGTTTTCATATAAATTGAAGCAAATAACTTTTAAATTTTAGACTAAAATAAGTTCATAAATTTTTTTTAAAATATTGTTTTTTTTTAAATCTAGTGAGTATTTTCTAACACTATGGAGAAGTTACAAGGTTTTGTCTGACTAAAAATAAGCTTCTACATGGTTTTTGCTCACTCCCGGCAAATTAAACATATTGGTTTTTTGGAAGCAATGAAAATGTAGTTCCACTAGAATGACTTCAATTTTTTTTCACTGGGGGGCAGCATATTGTTACTTATTCCATCAATACCTGGAGCTTTCTTCGGGTTGCGTTCAGCAATTAGTTTCTGAACATCACGCGTCTTAAATTTTATGGGTCGAGGGTGTAGCGCAACTACACTCGATAAATCAACAACACCAGTACATGTGTTTGGGGAAATACGGATTTCAAATGCTCAACAAATATGTTACCTTTTTCAGTATCGCTTCTGGCCCAACCTCTGGTAGAAGTGCCCAGAGGTGGTATATATTCAACGGGTGTTTTAATCTTTCTAGCAGCTCGCCACAAGGAGTAATTAGATGCAGACATACAGTTTTTTCATATGCAAGCAGCTCTTGGAGTCGTCTAGTGCACTCTTTAAATCTAATGTTATTTTGGGGTGATCTCTGCTGTTGCCATTCCCTTCTAGCTGTCCTTTTTTCACGTAAAAGACGTTCAATGTCTGTAGAATAAATTCTATTAAACCCAGTCTGCGGATGGGAAGTAGTGGCATGATCAGCAGCCTGTTTAATATTTTCGTTAAGATTTTCAATGTTAGATTCTATATTACCTGGTGTTCTTAGCAAAATATTTTCCGTACAATGGCTACTGAGGTATTTTTTGAACCCCAGCCAATTAACACGGTTGATCATCTTCGCATATGGGACAGCGAAGTCACTTCTTAGCGGGCTACAACTAACAATCGTGGGAGAGTGATCGGAGGAGAGATCTAGAAAAACTTCAACATGAATTAATTCCCTAGTGATATTTTTCATGACTCCAAAATCTATAACATCCGGAATTTTTTGTATGTCCGTAGGCCAGTAAGTGGGCTCCCTACTTGAAATGACGTCCTAGCCCATTTTTGAAATTGTGTTGAACAATTCCTGACCTCTAGGTGTAATAAGAACCACAGAACGTATGTTTTGCATTGTAGTCCCCAGCTGCTACAAAACAAGGCCAAGCGATTTGTAGAATTCCTCGAATTGATCCTCAGTAATTGCGAATCTGGGAGGGGAGTAAATTGATGATATCACGAAATTTGTAACAAAATTTTCGACACAAATATTTGTTGCTTGTAGATGTTCTTCACAAATGTTGTCAAGGACATAGTGTTTGAGTCTTGACTTAATTAGAATTGCTGACCCACCGCATGCTCGCCCCCTCGGGTCCTTTGAATCATATAGAGTGTAACCATTTATTTTAAATAAGCTCCTTGAAGTCAAATTAGTCTCAGAGACCAAAATTATATCAATACTTTTTTCCATGAGGAAGTGCTCAAGTTCATTTTTATGCTGGCGAATGCCGTTTGCGTTTCAGAAACATATTTTTAACATTTTCATGGTTTGTTAACTAATGCTTGAAGCAGTGTATTCTGCATTCTCAGCATTTCTTGCATCATGGTAGTCATATTTGTTGTAAAGTTGTTTATAGTTAGCACCAGATTCTCAATAGTAGCTTCAAGGCGACTAAAGTTAAAGCCTGAGTTTGCATTCGCTGAATTATTATGCGGTGAAACATTTTGTGAGGGACTAGAACTAGCCTTAGCAGCATCAGCATACGATACACGTGAAGTAACTGGTTGACTTACTTGAGCAAAAGAGGCGGAGTACACGTTAAATGGTTGGGCTGGAGCTAACTTAAGTTTTTGACTCATATTCTGTTGAACAAAAGAATATGCAGGGCATCCTCTATAGTTAGCGGTGTGATTACCTCCACAATTACTACATTTTTTTTCTGCTTGTTCTTTTGGCTTAGTGCAGCTAGCAGTACCATGCAATTCACCGCAGATAACACAAACTGTAGGTAAGTTGCAGTAAGTTTTTGTATGGCCATATTCTTGGCAATTATGGCACTGTACAGGACCTGAACGCTTACGTGGCTCTTCAACTATAATTTTTCGGTGTAACAGAAACTTTACGCTATAAATTGGATGGGTTTCATTGTTTTCAATTGTATGTCATTCGGCTCCAGTTCAATGCGAAATAGGGGTTGGGCGACCTTTTCTCTGTTAATTATATTAGTAACATTTTTTACCTTAAATCCTTGGTCTAGAAGTGCACATTTTACTTCTTCGGGCTCAACATATGGATCTATGCCCTTTAGTACTATCTGTAGGCCTTTAGCACTCTTAAGTTGGTATGTGTAAAAGTTTGTTTTATTTTTTTCAAAATCATTTACTTTAATTCTTTTCATCGTATATTTGGATTTTAGTTTCATCAATTTTTTAATTGGAATTACGTGAAAAGTATTTTCAACAATGGTCAACAGTAGTTTTTTTAGAAGCGCGTTAGAATTTTTTCCCCTCACATATATAGGTGGTGGCTTAAATGACTTCTGAAATGATGAAGCGGTCTTGTCGTTATCGTCTTGCAATAATGAAAAACGATTTTGGCGATTCGTGGATGATGCGCTGTTATCCCTAGACATCTTTGGAACAGATGAAATTTTAGAAGAATTCGGGCTTCGCCCACGCTTTACCACGGTTATATATCTGTCCATTCCGACTTGTACCTTTGGTTTTGAGGTACTGTTATCTGTAGTGATAACTTGGTAAGGTGATGAACAGCCCGAAGCGAATGATTTCAATTGCTTAACTGACGAAGTACTAGGCAACTGTAATGTTAAAGAAACACTAGTACGCATTGGACAAAGCGAAGTTGATCGCTGTCGAAAAAGTAAGTGGATTTGTTGTTAGAAAAAGTCTATCATAAGATTTTTTATTTTTATTAAGAGCTTCCGAACTCACAGTAAGTCTATCATCAGGTTTTTTACTTTTATTGTTATCATTATGAGCATCAGAACTCACAGTAAAATAGGAATTTCTGCCGTTATATTTATTTGTTTTTGATGTACTCATATAGAGTATTCCTCAAGGGCACTTTTGTTTGTTTGTTTGTTTTATTGATTACGGTTTTTTTTTGTTTTTTTTTTTTATTTATGACTATGTAAAAAAATATGAACTAAGCAATGAAAGCTAATTTATCAGTTAATAATATGTATTACGAATATTTTCTTTTTTATGATATTTTTTTTTTGTTTAGTATGTATGTAAGAAAAAACTCCGCTATGACGTTAGTTCACTATGAAGGTACAACGAGAAATGATTCGCGAAAATTGGCACAATTTTAAAAAAGCCATAATATGAATTCAAAATCGCTAAAACTGTAAGGAATGTAAGAAATTCAGTAAAAATCGCGAACATTAGATAAATTTGCAAACTTTTTTTAACAGCGGCATGATAACAAAGTACAATACTTTTTTTATAAGTCGCTTTTATCGGAAATTTTGCAAAAAAAAAAAGTGCGAGAAATTGCATAATTTTGAAGCAGCCATAATAATGATTAAAGATCGAAAGAACTGTAAGGAATGCAAAAAAATTCAATAAAATCGCGAAAATGTCGAAATATCGCAAAAACTTACTATCAGCGGGATGATGACCAATCTTTTATTTTTTTAAAATCGGCAAAAAAAAAGTTTGCAAAAATTCGCGAGAAGTTGCAAAATTGGAAGGAAGCTGGAATAAGAGTGATTAGCTTCTTCAGAGCCGCCTGATTTTTTTTTATGAAATTTTTATGAAAAAATTACAAATAAGTCAACACTACATACATGAGTAGGGTTAAAATATCACTTCTATTTGCTATCAAATTTCCCGTAAGCTGAAAAGCTTAAATAGGCTTTTCAACAAATAACATATATGACAGCATACATAGAAAGATTGTTACAAAGTAAAAATATGGTGTCTACACGATATGCTAAAATCTTGAACAAAAGTTTGTTGGCAACTTTAACAAATGCCCTTCATATGTAGTTAAGCATACGTATATTGAAAAATGTGTCTACACGATATGTTGGCACTGGTAACAAATTTTTCACCATAAATATGCTGGTTCAACATATCGTCTAGACTTAGCTTAAGACATGCCATGAGAATACATTTGAAAAACAAAAAGTATTTACATTTTAAGACTGTTTACGCAGATCTCTAATATGTATATATTTTCGATTTTGAAGAAATATTAATAAATTAAATTATTTACATATCTATTGTAGGTGATTCAGGTTATAAACTGCTTCCATATTCAATGACACCTTATGGAAATCCTACCGAGCAGTGGCAACATAAGAAACATCATAAACATAAAGATGTTTTGGAGTCTTAAAAACCCGCTTCCGTTGCTTAATTGGCTCAAGTGGACTATAAAATAGTCCACAAAAAGTTATAAAAATTGTGAATGCTGGTTGCGATCTTCATAACATTTGCATTAAATATAGAAGTGAATTGCCTCCGTCATATTCATTGGCAAATGAAATTAATAGAGAAATTAATATTGATCTAGCACTAAATTTCCAATTAAGTTATTAAAAAAGTTTTATTTGAAAAAAGAAAACTTACAACAAAAAACTTTTTTCACAAATTCAATATAAACTTGTTTCACAAATATAAAGCAAAATCAATATAATTCATTTTTTTTTAAGAAAATACATTAGTAAATTTAAATATTGCATAAAGTCCAACAATGTTTTAGCTATTAATTTGGCTGATTCGGCAAAATCTCTCATGCCTTTAGCGTGTTATTCTGCAGATTTTGCTTGTAACTCTGCATATTTTCATTTCGACTCTACCGATTTTGTTTGAGACTCCATTGCTCTTAAAATCGCCTCTTGTGTTACTACTTGCTTTCGTAACAGCTAGAGTTCTTCCTCATTTTCCTTCGCAGCTTCGTAATGTTTTCTTTTTCTTTCCAATATTTTCGACATTTGTTTTGCAGACGAAGTGGGAAGTTGTCTTGATGTTGTATTTGAAGTTGGTATACAAATTGGTGGTGTTTCTGCAGTCGAAATACGAATTGAAGGCAAGGAAGTGCTCTTCTGTGCCAAATTCTGTTCATTAGAACCAATTGGTGTAACTACTGCTACTTTGTGACTGGTTCTTGGAGGACATTCATCATAAATACTAATGGAATTTGGAATGGCACACTTTAAACCCCGCACAGGTCCCTGTGGTGCAGCTGCAGATGACAGGTGACATATTTTGTCAATCTGCAATTCAAGCGCAGTTATTGTTTTATGCGACAAGCTCTTCCGCCAGTTCCGGAAAATATTCGATTGTTTTCCGCAATATTTTGCTTTGTTCGACATTTTAAGTCTGCCCAAGTCTGAAACTGTTGTTGTTTTAGCGGTAACGGTGAAAGTAATAACAAATGCAAGGTACCTTTTTCCGTTCCAGCACTGTCCTTTCTGGTGGACCTATGGAGTTTAAGCTTTGTCCAATTGTATCCCATACAATCTACGTCAAATTCTTAGAAGGTTTGCCTAAGAAAGCATGGGTCTAAAATCAAAATCGAGCTTCCCATTTTTAACGAGAAACTTTTCTTTGAGTATTTTATATATTTTTTTAATTTGCTTAAAATTTATTGAGTCTTCTAAGAAACTTGACTAAAGTGATTATGGGTACGTTCGTAAAAGCATTTATAGTGCACGCATGCAGCATAATAAACATCTAACGTTCAAAAATGCATAACTTGGCAGCACTGTTTAGAGTCAAACGTTTTTAATGCATTTAATCGGCATACCTGCAACAAATCTTTGCAAATTAAAAAAAATTACAGAAAACCCAATTTTTTGGGTTAAATTCGGTTTTCATGAAAAATATCACCAGGGAATTAATTCATGTTGAAGCTTCTCTAGATCTCTCCTCCGATCACTCTCCTACGATTGTTACAATTTATAGCCCACTAAGAAGTGACTTCCCTGTCCCACATGTGAAGATGATCAACCGTGTTAATTGACTGGGGTTGCAAAAATACCTCAGTAGCCATTGTACGGAAAATATTAAGCTAAGAACACCAGGTGATATTGAATCTAAAATTGAAAATCTTAACGAAAATATTAAACAGGCTGCTGAACATGCCACTACTTCCCATCCGCAGACTGGGTTTAATAGAATTTATTCTACAGACACTGAACGTCTTTTACGTGAAAAAAGGACAGCTAGAAGGGAATGGCAACAGCACAGATCACCCCAAAATAAAATTAGATTTAAAGAGTACACTAAACGACTCCAAGAGCTGATGGCATATGAAGAAACTGTATGTCTTAAAAATTATCTGGAAAATCTTGATGCCAGACCTGCATCTAATTACTCCTTGTGGCGAGCTGCGTGATGTTCAGAAACTAATTGCTGATTTCAACCCGAAGAAAGCTCCAGGTATGGATGGAATAAGTAACAATATACTGATAAACTAGCCCCATATTGCAATTAGAATCCTGTTATTTATTTTTAACGCCATTTTACGACTGGAGTATTATCCACAAAGCTGGAAGTTTGCGAAGGTCAAAATGATTCCAAAGCCGGGCAAAGACCTTACCAAGGCTGAGTCATACAGGCCAATAAGTCTGCTATCAACAATTTCAAAACTTTTAGAAAAACTGCTCATGAAAAAATTGTCCATATTCTAAGAGGTAGTGGATGCATCCCAGACCATCAATTTGGTTTTAGAAGTCAGCAAGCCACCATTGAACAAACTAATAGATTGGTGCAATTTATAAGAAGAACTTTTGAAAAAAATGTATTGTTCTGCCCTGTTTATTGACGTTTCTCAGGCAATTGATAAAGTGTGGCATGAAGGCCTAGTTTTAAAATTAAAATCATATTTACGAATAAATTTTCTGAATCTATTACAAAGCTACATAACTACCGAAAGTTTACGGTTGCGGAAGGAGAATTCATAAGTCTGCCCGAATCTATATCATCCGGTGTGCCACAGGGGAGCATACTGGGCCAGTTTTGTATTTGATTTATACTTGTGATATGCCTTTGAGCAGCAATATCCACACATCTATGTTTGCCGATGATACAGCCTGCCTTAGTATGCACAAAAACCCGCACGAGGCTTCCCGATATCTTCAAGAACATATTACACAGTTGGAAATCTGGTTGAACTTATGGAGAATTAAAGTCAATGAACAAAAGCGTGTCCATACAACGTTTACCCTAAGAAGATATACTTGTTCCCCCATTCGAATCAACAATCAAAATATTCCTCAACATTCCTAAGTGAAATACCTTGGTATACACCTTGATCGAAGGATTACATGGAAACATCATATTGACTTTAAGCTAACTCAGATGAAACTTAAGTTATCTCAAATTCATTGGTTGATTGGCAGAAATTCAACACTCAGCCTAGACTGCAAACTTTTAATATACAAGTCGCTTTTGAAGCCAATATGGTGTTACGGTATCCAGTTATGGGGCACTGCCTCTGCTTCCAATGTAGAGAGAATTCAACAAAGACAAAACAAAATTTTAAGGTTAATAACATCTGCTCCATGGTACATTAAGAATTCAAATTTGCATCGTGATTTAAAAATGCCACTAGTGACTGAAGAAATTGCAAGATACGCAGGCAAATACTTAACAAAACTCGAGTCACATCCTAATCCGCTTGCTCGTAACATTTTGAACTTTACTGGACACATCCGCTCAACACTCTAGATGCGATTGCTTGAAAATACATTGAACTTTCATTTTTGATTATCACTTTATGTATTATTTAAAATATCACTAAGTTTTGGCCGACACTGGTTGGGATAAATAATTATATTTTAGCTTTAAGATTTGATTACTTATTGTTAGTGCATATTTGAAGATACAATAAATAAATATATGTATTAAAAAAATCGATTTTAGCGACTTCTTCCGAAAAATCTGAAAAACAATTACAAAAATACTTCACCCTATAAGCTTTCAAAAAAAAACGCTGAAGCAAAAGAAAAAAAATTTTTGGGACACACTAATAACGCATACGCAGTAAAACCTGGCAGAAATGCCTCATTGATGATTGAATTTAAGAACCTACCCTATGTTTCTATTGTTTGAAAGGAAATTTCATTAGCTTTCGAAAGCTGGTTAGACAACTAAACAATTTTGTTGTTAGGTTAATTTAAAAAAAGCTTTGAATGAAAACTTATATTAAATCATGGGAAAAAGTGAAGCTCATGAAATTTCCTTTCGAACACGCCGAAACATAATCACTTTTGTCAAATTTATTAGAAGACTCAATAATATTTTAGCAAATTATGAACAAATATGTATATATAAAATAGTTGAGGAAAAGTTTGTTGTTAAAAATTGGAAACTCGATTTGGATTTTAAACCCATGGTTCCTTGAGCAAATCTTCTTGGAATTCATCGTAGATTACGATTTTGACAACCGCTTGGTCAATTTTTTTTTACTCCATACAAATTGACCAACTCTAATGTACATACGGCCAATACTTACATCTTTTTGTGTAAATTATCATTCAAATCCATATTTTTTAAATCTTTCCTAAAATTTTAAATTATTTCTTTTGTAAGCGAAATGTTTTCTTCTGTCGACTATTTTGACAGTTATGTTTCAGTTACTACGAATGAGAACCAAAAACACATAGAAAAACTAAAAGCTCTTTTTTGTCACTCACATGAAAATTATACAATGTTACAAAAATGTAAACATGGTTTCGATCGTTATTTTAAAGAAAGTATACACTTATTTATTTTCGAAAAACAGGCTGTTAAATAGCGATTTAGTTTGTATTTGCTTGTACCATAATATTTTTTTTTTTTAATACATATATTTATTTATTGTATCTTCAAAAATGAACTAACAATAAGTGATCAAATCTTAAAGCTAAAATATAATTATTTAGCCCGACCAGTGTCGGCCAAAACTTAGTGATAATTTAAATAATACAAAGTAGTGATAATCAAAAAGGAAAATTAAATGTATTTTCAAGCATTCCCATCTAGAGTGTTGAGTATAAGAGCCCTTGTGTCCCTCTTTTTTAGGCGGATGTGACCATTAAAATTCAAAATATTACGAGCAAGCGGATTAGGATGTGACTCGAGTTTTGTTAAGTATTTGCCTGCGTATCTTGCAATTTCTTCAGTCACTAGTGGCATTTTTAAATCACAATGCAAATTTGAATTCTTAATATACCATGGAGCAGATGTTATTAACCTTAAAATTTTGTTATGTCTTCGTTGAATTCTCTCTACATTGGAAGCTGAAGCAGTGCCCCATAACTGGATACCGTAACACCATATTGGCTTCAAAAGCGACTTGTATATTAAAAGTTTGCAGGCCAGACTAAGTGTTGAATTTCTGCCAATCAACCAATGAATTTGAGATAACTTAAGTTTCATCTGAGTTAGCTTAAAGTCAATATGATGTTTCCATGTAAGTCTTCGATCAAGGTGTATACCAAGGTATTTCGCTTGGGAATGCTGAGGAATATTTTGATTGTTGATTCGAATGGGGGAACAAGTATCTCTTCTTAGGGTAAACGTTGTATGGACACACTTTTGTTCATTGACTTTAATTCTCCATAAGTTCAACCAGATTTCTAACTGTGTAATATGTTCTTGAAGATATCGGGACGCCTCGTGCGGGTTTTTGTGCATACTAAGGCAGGCTGTATCATCGGCAAACGTAGATGTATGGATATTGCTGCTCACAGGCATATCACAAGTATAAATCAAATACAAAACTGGCCCCAGTATGCTCCCCTGTGGCACACCGGATGATATAGATTGTGGCAGACTCATGAATTCTCCTTCCACAATCGTAAACTTTCGGGTAGTTATGTAGCTTTCTAATAAATTCAGAAAATTTATTGGTAAATATGATTTTAATTTTAAAATAAGGCCTTAATGCCACACTTTATCAAAGGCCTGAGAAACGTCAATAAACAGGGCAGAACAATACATTTTTTCTTCAAAAGTTCTTATTATAAATTGCACCAATCTATGAGTTTGTTCAATGGTGCTATGCTGACTTCTAAAACCAAATTGATGGTCTGGGATGCACCCACTATCAGTTAAAATTGGGGACAATTTTGTCATGAGCAGCTTTTCGAAGAGTTTTGACATTGTTGATAGCAGACTTATTGGCCTGTATGACTCAGCCTTGGTAAGGTCTTTGCCCGGCTTTGGAATCATTTTGACCTTCGCAAGCTTCCAGCTTTGTGGATAATACTCCAGTCGTAAAATGGCGTTAAAAATAAATAACAGGATTCTAATTGCAATATGGGTCAAGTTTTTCAGCATATTGTTACTTATTCCATCAATACCTGGAGCTTTCTTCGGGTTGAGTTCAGCAATTAGTTTCTGAACATCACGCGTCTTAAATTTTATGGGTCGAGGGGGTAGCGCAACCACACTCGGTAAACCAACAACACCATTACATGTATTTGGGGTAAATACGGATTTTAAATGCTCAACAAATATGTTACCT
The DNA here is from genome assembly GCA_905220375.1 of Tachina fera. Taxonomy (NCBI): domain Eukaryota; kingdom Metazoa; phylum Arthropoda; class Insecta; order Diptera; family Tachinidae; genus Tachina; species Tachina fera. Next base: position 76,391,882 of record LR999965.1, on the reverse strand, counting down.
TTTTCAGTATCGCTTCTGGCCCAACCTCCGGTAGAAGTGCGCAGAGGTGGTCTATATTCAACGGGTGTTTTAAGCTTTCTAGCAGCTCGCCACAAGGAGTAATTAGATGCAGGTGTGGCATCACGATTTTCCAGATAATTTTTAAGACATACAGTTTTTTCATATGCCAGCAACTCTTGGAGTCGTCTAGTGCACTCTTTAAATCTAATTTTATTTTGGGGTGATCTGTGCTGTTGCCATTCCCTTCTAGCTGTCCTTTTTTCACGTAAAAGACGTTCAATGTCTGTAGAATAAATCCTATTAAACCCAGTCTGCGGATGGGAAGTAGTAGCATGTTCAGCAGCCTGTTTAATATTTTCGTTAAGATTTTCAATGTTAGATTCAATATCACCTGGTGTTCTTAGGTTAATATTTTCCGTACAATGGCTACTGAGGTATTTTTTGAACCCCAGCCAATTAACACGGTTGATCATCTTTACGTATGGGACAGGGAAGTCACTTCTTAGTGGGCTACAAATTGTAACAATCGTGGGAGAGTGATCGGAGGAGAGATCAACAGAAGCTTCAACATGAATTAATTCCCTACCGATATTTTTCATTACTCCAAAATCTATAACATCCGGAATTTTTTGTATGTCCGTAGGCCAGTAAGTGGGCTCCCCACTTTAAATGACGTCCAAGCCCATTTTTGAAATTGTGTTGAACAATGCCCGACCTCTAGGTGTAATAAGACGCGAACCCCAGAACGTATGTTTTGCATTGTAGTCCCCAGCTGCTACAAAACAAGGGCCAAGAGATTTGTAGAATTCCTCGAATTGATCCTCAGTAATTGCGAATCTGGGAGGGGAGTAAATTGATGATATCACGAAATTTGTAACAAAATTTTCGACACAAATATTTGTTGCTTGTAGATGTTCTTCACAAATGTTATCAAGGACATAGTGTTTGAGTCTTGACTTAATTAGAATTGCTGACCCACCGCATGCTCTCCCCCTCGGGTCCTTTGAATCATATAGAGTGTAACCATTTATTTTAAATAAGCTCCTTGAAGTCAAATGAGTCTCAGAGACCAACATTATATCAATATTTTTTCCATGAGGAAGTGCTCAAGTTCATTTTTATGCTGGCGAATGCCGTTTGCGTTCCAGAAACATATTTTTAACATGTTCATGGTTTGTTTACTAATGCTTGAAGCAGTGTATTCTGCATTCGCAGCATTTCTTGCATCATGCTCGTCATATTTGTTGTGAAGTTGTTTATAGTTAGCACCAGATTCTAAATAGTAGCTTCAAGGCGACTAAAGTTAAAGCCTGAGCTTGCATTCGCTGAATTGTTCTGCGATGAAACATTTTGTGAGGGACTAGAACTAGCCTTAGCAGCATCGGCATACGATACACGTGAAGTAACTGGTTGACTTACTTGAGCAAAAGAGGCGGAGTACGCGTTTAATGGTTGGGCTGGAGCTAACTTAGGTTTTTGACTCATAGTCTGTTTAACAAAAGAATATACAGGGCATCCTCTATAGTTAGCGGTGTGATTACCTCCACAATTACTACATTTTTTTTCTGCTTGTTCTTTTGGCTTAGTGCAGCTAGCAGTACCATGCAATTCACCGCAGATAACACAAACTGTAGGTAAATTGCAGTAAGTTTTTGTATGGCCATATTCTTGGTAATTATGGCACTGTACAGGACCTGAACGCTTACGTGGCTCTTCAACTGTGATTTTTCGGTGTAACAGAAACTTTACGCTATAAATTGGATGGGTTTCATTTTTTTTCAATTGTATGTCATTCGGCTCCAGTTCAATGCGAAATAGGGGTTGGGCGACCTTTTCTCTGTTAATTATATTAGTAACATTTTTTACCTTAAATCCTTGGTCTAGAAGTGCACATTTTACTTCTTCGGGCTCAACATATGAATCTATGCCCTTTAGTACTATCTGTAGGCCTTTAGCACTCTTAAGTTGGTATGTGTAAAAGTTTGTTTTATTTTTTTCAAAATCATTTACAATTTTTCGAAAATTGTTTTCATCGTATATTTGGATTTTAGTTTCATCAATATTACCTCTTTTAATTGGAATTACGTGAAAAGTATTTTCACCAATGGTCGACAGTAGTTTTTTTAGAAGCGCGTTAGAATTTTTTTCCCTCACATATATTGGTGGTGGCTTAAAAGACTTCTGAGATGATGAAGCGGTCTTCTCGTTATCGTCTTGCAATAATGAAAAACGATTTTGGCGATTCATGGATGATGCGCTGTTATCCCTAGACATCTTTGGAACAGATGAAATTTTAGAAGAATTCGGGCTTCGCCCACGCTTTACCACGGTTATATATCTGTCCATTCCGACTTGTACCTTTGGTTTTGAGCTACTGTTATCTGTAGTGATAACTTGGTTAGGTGATGAACAGCCCGAAGCGAATGATTTCAATGGCTTAACTGACGAAGTACTAGGCAACTGTAATGTTAAAGAATCACTAGTAGGCATTGGACAAAGCGAAGTTGATCGCTGTCGAAAAAGTGGATTTGTTGTTAGAAAAAGTGTATTATCAGATTTTTTATTTTTATTAAGAGCTTCCGAACTCACAGTAAGTCTGTCATCAGGTTTTTTATTTTTATTGTTATCGTTATGAGCATCAGAACTCACAGTAAAATAGGCATTTCTGCCGTTATAACTCACTTCACATTTATTTGTTTTTGAGGAACTCATATAGAGTATTCCTCAAGGGCACTTTTGTTTGTTTGTTTGTTTTTTTTTATTACGGTTTTTTTGTTTTTGTTATTTATGACTATGCAAAAAAATATTAACAAAGCAATTAAAGCTTATTTATCAAAGTTAATAATATGTATTACGAATATTTTCTTTTATATGATTTTTTTTTTGTTAAGTATGTATGTAAAAAAAAATTCCGCTATGACGTTAGTTCACTATGAAGGTACAACGAGAACTGATAATATTTTTAATTATTTTTTTTTTAAATTTATGTTGAGAACGGCAATAGGGGCGTTAAAACTCATATACTTACAACTGAGGTTGTGTTGTAGGCATCAGGAAAATTAGTGAAATCAGCAAATCCTGTTGAAGTTTGTAAATCAAAACTCGCTTGTGAAATTATCTAAATTACAAGTGAAGAGAAAAAAATAATAAAATAAGTTATAAACAGATATACATACACATGTACATAGTCATTACTTCATGCTGTTTGCCAATCTTAAATTTATTCAAATCTAAGCTGCTGCTACGTCCATGTCGATGTGGTCGAGGTGGTGGCAGCGGAGGGGGATCTTTTTTGTTAACAACCATTGGCAGCGACACCTTATTAATAACGCATCCACCTACAACAGCCACCAGTGTTTCGTGGTCAGATATGGTATTCGTTATGTTGCCTCCAGTGGCACATTCACGCTGAGGAGGTGGTGGAATAGCCCCTATGTTTTTAATAGGCAACCTTTTAGCTTGTGGTCTCTGTATGGCTCTTAGATCATTATTTTGTAAGGAATCTCTATGATATTGAGATACGCCAGTAATGGAACTGCCATTATAATTAGTAGATGATATTGAAGATTTCAGACTTGATTCACATAAAGAAACTGCTGCATCATGCGATTCAACTGTTTGTTTTTCAGTGGCAGTAGAAGCTGTAGCCAGAAAACCGCCTGTTCATTACTTAATTTATTTAATGGTATTTGAAAAAATTTCAGTACAAAAACTTACCTATTGGGGTTACTCTTAATGGCACCGGGTGTAAAATTTGAGGATCAGAGACTACAGCTTGAGCTGTACGCTGCATATCGAAGTTAACTGGTTTCGGTCCTGGACTAGAGACATTCGACGTTGGAGATTCATTGAATTTTGTCCATTGGTTTGGTTGTACGTCCTTAGAGAGAGAAATCAGAATTCATAATATTTTTAAGATATAACTTACCTTTGTGCAAATTATTGGAGGAGAAGTTGATACACTAATTGCATCCGTTTTTGGGGAGTTTGAGACTGTATGAAGTAGTAAGGGTGGAATCGCTGATGGACTCGAAGACTTTTTCGAAGTGCTATGAAGTTTTAGGGCCGGTGGTGCTGGACTTGTTGGTGGCTTTGCTCCCACTTCGTTAGCCCCATGACGAGAGCTACAACTAGCCTATAAAAAATTCATTAACATATGAAAATAAACAGTAAATGAATTTAATAAAAGTACTCAAACCTGAGAAGATGCGGAAAGCGAACTTATATTCATGACATTTTTTTCATGTAATGGACGGACAGCGCTATTTTCAACAACATTTGCACCTACACTAGCTCCAACTTTGACGCCAATAGTTGTATTATCTGTGTTATCGTCCTCGCTATCGTCGCTCAAATGTAGAAGGTCCGCCTCTGGTGGATCTGCCTGAGAACTCATTGTAGTTTGTTGCAAGACGTTCGGATGTAAACATACTGGTAGAGCTTCTGGCAATGGTATATTGTTCCGACGTAATACTACTAAATGCATTGCTGCAGTAAATTCTGCTAAACTGAGAGCTCCATCACGCGTAATATCACATAGTTGCCAAATATGACGCAGCTCTTCAATTGGTATTCGGGATTTTTCAAAAAATATTCTAAAAGTAACATTGACCAATAATGGGATGTAATAAGAAAATCGTTGTTTGGTAGACAATAATATATAACTAGTATCTTCTCGCAAATTCGTTCGCATTAAAAAAAAATTATTTTCTTATAAACGGTATTTATAGCAAGTTTAGAAAGAACAGAAGTGTAGCAAATGTAAAAATTTTAACCCGTTTTACCCCTAGAATGTACCCTACATTTCAATCTGGACTGTCTATTTAATTTAACCTCAATCCATTTAGCCGTTTTCGCGTTAAGGTGAAACTAACATCCAAACTCACAAAACATACAAGCTTTCCTATTTATATTAGTAGGATTATTTACCAGTAATGGGTTAACTGATATCAAAAGCTTTAAACCTTTTTCTTGGTGACATAACGACACCAAATATATGACTGATTGAATTTTTTGAAATGTTTAAGTAAAAAACAGACTCATTATTGGTTAAACCGTGTAATTTTCGTAATAAAAAGTTTGTTATGTCTTAATTCAGCACATATCCAGTCTTTGTACCGAATTTTATTAATATCTCTTCAGCGGCTCTTTCTTTATAAGGTATCAAACATCGAAACATCGAAACACACAAACTTTCACATTTTTTTTTACATTTATTTATTTATTGTATCTTCAAATATGAACTAACAATAAGTATTCAAATCTTAAATCTAAAATATAAGTATTACCCCGACCACTGTCGGGCATAAACTTAGTGATAGTTATAAATTATGTATTATTATTATTATGTAGTGATAATGAAAAAAAATATATATATATATATCAAGAAATCCCATCTGGAGTGTTGAGTATAAGAGCCCTTGTGTCCCTCTTTTTTAGGCGGATGTGCCCAGTAAAATTCAAGATGTTACGAGCAAACGGCAGAGTAGCAGGCCGAGCAAAAAATTTCGGCGGCGGCTGAAAGAAAAATATTTTCGGCGGCGGCGGCTGAACGGCTTAACACCGATTTGTTTAAGCATTTGAAAAAAGTTTTAACCCAGTCTGTTTTTAGAAAAATACGGGAATTATTGAATCACCACGTTGTAATATTATTTATTTTGCAATAGTTTGAATATTGCAGTAATTGATGTCCTAAAAAATAGCTTCGTAAATTATTTGTTAAACCATAGAAACATATTCTAGACTTGCTATAAGTTGGAATTTTTCGCCGGGAAAAATTTCTCGCGGAATTTTATTTAACTGACTGGCTAGCCGCCAGCCGCGCCGGTACGGCTTGCTACTCTGGCAAACGGATTAGGATGTGACTCGAGTTTTGTTAAATATTTGCCTGCGTATTTTGCAATTTCATCAATCACTAGTGGCATATTTAAATCACGATGTATATTTGAGTTTTTGATGTACAATGAAGCCGATGTTATCAAACGTAAAAATTTGTTTGCCGTCCTTGGATTCTCTGGACATTAGAAGCTGAAGCAGTGCCCCATAACTGAATTCCGTAGCACCATATTGGATTCAAAAGCGACTTGTAGAGTAAAAGTTTGCAGTCTAGGCTGAGTGTTGAATTTCTGCCAATCAGCCAATATATCTGAGTTATTTTAAGTTTCATTTGTATTAGTTTTGAGTCAATATGGTGTTTCCATGTAAGTCGTCGATCAAGGTGTATACCAAGGTATTTTACATGGGAATGTTGAGGAACAACTTGATTGTTGATTCGAATTGGGGAAAAAGTATCTCTTCGCATGGTAAATGTTACCTGAACACACTTTTGCTCGATTACCTTAATTCTCCATAATTTAAACCATTGTTCCAGTTGTGTAATATGTTCTTGTATCACAAGTATAAATCAAATACAAAAATGGCCCCAGTATGCTCCCCTGTGGCACACCGGATGATATAGATTCGGGCACTCTCATGAATTCTCCTTCCACAATCGTGAACTTCCGGGTAGTAATGTAACTTTTGTTACAACCGCAGTGACTAATGAGGTTTCCAACTAGCTCTGGGCAGTGCATTTTACCTCAGCGGGTTCCAACCCTCTCATTGGGTACGTTGCACATAAAAATTTCTATGCATTCTAATAAAAAAATAACGAAAAAAATTTTACAATACAAAAACGATTCTATACAATAAACGAACCATATTACAAATATTATTTAGTGGAATGGAAAGATGTTTTGCTCCATTAAGTGCCCTCCCAACCATGTCACGACTTTTCCTCTTCAACTTTTCTTTTGTGAACCCAGAACCCACCCGACTTTTCCTACCTTAACTCACCTTCATACCATTACCTTTATTTATTTTTTACTCATGAGCCATTTTACTCCTTTTTTTAACACATTAATACATATATTTTTATTTACACAATTTCTTACAACTGTTTTATATATTATGCTTTTGCCTATACAAATTTTACATTAACTAAATTCTTTTGATTTATTTTTTTGTTTAACAATTATTTTTCTAACACTTTTACAATTTATATATTCTTTTGTTTGCTTTTTCTATAAATTTTCCTACTTAATACTAATATATTTTGCCTACGTTAATTGGGGTTTGTTTTCTTGTTATATATATATAATTTTTTTTGTGCCGAATTTCTATTAATTTAACTATTTCTGTTTTTATCACGATTTCATGACCTATCCTAAAGAGCTCTCTAAGACTGATTTTATAAAATGTTCTTTTAATTTTCCAATCTCCCTCGTATATTTTGCTGACAAAACTAATTAATGCACGACAAAAACTTAGCCTATCCTCTAGGTTTACCTAAGACAAAAGTACTGTATAAACTTAAATCTACAAACAATTGCTCTACAAGACTATTCAGATAACTTAAATTCTAGAATTTCCGTTTTGTTAAAAATTCTTTTCTTTCTTTTATCAAAATGTATATTTGCATATTTTTTTCTTTTTTGCTTCTTTAGGCGTTTTGACTACTTCACGCCTTGCTCTGTTTTTCTCTTCCTTTTACTGTACTGTATTTCACTCGGAATAGTAAGTATGATCATTTAAACTTTTACCTGGCTATATGAGCTACCCTCTAGTGATACCTTATCCCGATATTACCCACTTTCTTTTTAGTTGGGGTTCTTTCTTAGATTCTGGGACTTCTTTGCCTCTTCTTTTCTTCTTGTTGACTATATAGCCAGCTATTAAGGGAACACATGCATACATATACACATTTAGTTTTTTTTGTTAATAATTTTATTCTTATTGTTTTGCTTACGTGTTTTTTTTCAGATATTTGTTTTTTTGTTGGTATAAAATTGCTTGATATTTTAGGCACGATAAGTCTTTCTTCACCTCTTATTTTTATTATGTCTTAACTCAATATGTTTTATTTTTTTTATTTTCAAGAAATTCCATCTGGAGTGTTGAGTAATAATAGAGCCCTTGTGTCCCTTTTTTTTAAGCGGATGTGTCCAGTAAAGTTCAAAATATTACGAGCAAGCGGATTAGGATGTGACTCGAGTTTTGTTAAATATTTGCCTGCGTATTTTGCAATTTCTTCAATCACTAGTGGCATATTTAAATCACGATGGATATTAGAATTCTTAATGTACCATGGAGCAGATGTTATTACCCTTAAAATTTTGTTTTGTCTTCGTTGAATTCTCTCTACATTGGAAGCAGAAGCAGTGCCCCATAACTGGATACCGTAACACCATATTGGCTTTAAAAGCGACTTGTATATTAAAAGTTTGCAGTCCAGACTAAGTGTTGAATTTCTGCCAATCAACCAATGAATTTGAGATAACTTAAGTTTCATCTGAGTTAGCTTAAAGTCAATATGATGTTTCCATGTAAGCCTTCGATCAAGGTGTATACCAAGGTATTTCACTTGGGAATGTTGAGGAATATTTTGATTGTTGATTCGAATTGGGGAACAAGTATCTCTTCTTAGGGTAAACGTTATATGGACACACTTTTGTTCATTTACCTTAATTCTCAATAAGTTCAACCACATTTCCAATTGTGTAATATGTTCTTGTAGATATCGGGAATCCTCGTGATGGGTTTTCATGCATACGCACGCAGGCTGTATCATCGGCAAACGTAGATATATGGATATTGCTGCTCAAAGGCATATCACAAGTATACATCAAATACAAAACTGGCTCAAAGGCATATCACAAGTATACATCAAATACAAAACTGGCCCCAGTATGCTACCCTGTGGCACACCGGATGATATAGATTCGGGCACACTCAAGAATTCTCCTCCACAACCGTGAACTTCCGGGTAGTAATGTAACTTTCTAATAAATTCACTAAATTTATTGGTAGATATGATTTTAATTTTCAAATTAGGCCTTCATGCCACACTTTATCAAATGCCTGAGAAACGTCAATAAACAAGGCAGAACAATACTTCTTTTCCTCAAGTGTTTTTCTTAGAAATTGAACCAATCTATGAGTTTTTTCAATGGTGCTAAGCTGACTCATGATGGTCTAGGATGCACCCACTATCAGTTAAAATTGGGGACAATTTTGTCATGAGCAGCTTTTCGAAGAGGTTTGATATAGTTGACATCAAACTTATTGGCCTATATGACTCAGCTTTAGTAAGATCTTTGCCCGGGTTTGGAATCATTTTGATTTTTGCAAGCTTCCAGAGTTGTGGATAATACTCCAGTCGTAATATGGCATTAGAAATAAACAGCAAGATTCTTATTGCAATATGCGGCAAGTTCATCAGCATCTTGTTACTAATTCCATCAATACCTGGAGCTTTCTTTGGCTTGAGTTCAGTAATTACTTTATGTACATCACGCATCTTCAACTTTAAGGCTCGAGGGGTAGAGCAACTACACTCGGCAAATCAGCAACACCAGTACATGTATTTGGGGTAAATACGGATTTTAAATGCTCAGCAAATATTTTGCATTTCCAAATAATTTTTAAGAGATGCAGTTTTTTCAGATATAAGCAACTCTTCAAGTCGTTTAGAACATTCTTTAAGTCTGAGTTTATGTTGGGGTGATCTATGCTGTTGCCATTCCCTTCTAGCTCTTCTTTTTTCACATACGAGATGTTCAATATCCCTGGAATAAATTTTATTAAACCCAGACTGCGGATGGGAGGTAGTGGCATATTCAGCAGCCTGTTTAATAATGTCGTTAAGATTGGCAATGTTAGTTTCAATGTCATTGGGTGTTCTTAACGCAATATTTTCCGTGCAATGACTACTAAGATATTTTTTCAATCCCAGCCAATTAACACAATTGGTCTTCTCCATATATGGGTGAGGTAAGTCACTTCTTAGTGGGTTACAAATTGTAACGATAGTGGGGGAGTGATCGGAGGAGAGATTTAAAGAAGTTTCAACATTAATTAAATCCCTAGAAATATTTTTCATTACGCCAAAATCAATAACATCCGGAATTTTTCGTACGTCAGTAGGTCAATAAGTGGGCTCCCCACTCGAAATAACATCTAAGCCCATTTTTGAAATTTTATTAAACGAAGCTCGACCTCTAGGTGTTAAAAGGCGCGACCCCCAGTACGTATGCTTTGCATTGTAGTCTCCAGCTGCCACGAAACAAGATCCAAGCGAATTGTAGAACTTCACATACTGATCTTCGGTAACTGAAAATCTGGGAGGTGAGTAAATTGATGATATCACGAAATTAGAACAAAAAATTTTCTACAAAAATATTCGTAGCTTGCATATATTCTTCACTAACGTTGTCAAAGATATAGTGCTTGAGTCTTGACTTAATTAGAATTGGAGATCCACCGCATGCGCTCCCTCTAGGGTCCTTTGTATCATACACAGTGTAGCCATTTATTTTGAAAAAGCTTCTCGAAGTCAAATGTGTCTCAGAGACCAACATTATATCAATATTTTTTTTTCGTAAGGAAGTGCTCAAGTTCATTTTTATGTTGGCGAATGCCGTTTGCGTTCCAGAAACATATTTTGAACGTGTTCGTGGCTTGTTAATTAATGCTTGAAGCAGAGTGTTCTGCATTCTCAGCATTTCTTGCATCATGGTAGTCATATCTGTTGTAAAATTATTTATAGTTTGCACCAAATTGTCAATAGTAGTTTCAAGGCGACTAAAGTTAAAGCTTGAGTTTGCATTCGTTGAATTATTTGGAGGTGGAACATTTTGTGGGGGAATAGAATTTGTTTTAGCAGCATCGACATACGATACACGGGAGGTAACTGGTTGGCTCAGTTGCACAAAAGTGGTTGAGTAAGCGTTTGCTGATTGAGATGGAGCTAATTTGGGTTTTTGCACCATAGTCTGTTTGCTAACTACAGGACAACCTCTGTAGTTAGCGGTGTGATTACCTCCAGAATTACTGCATTTTTTATCACTTTGATCTTTTGGCTTATTCCAACTAGCAGTGCCGTGTAATTCGCCGCACACAACACAAACAGTGGGTAATTTACAGTATGTTTTTGTGTGGCCATATTCTTGGCAATTATGGCACTGTACGGGACCTGATCGCTTATGTCGCTCTTCAACTGTGATTTTTCGGTATAAGAGGCTTAGGTGTCTCGTTTTTTTTCAGCTGTATATCATTCGGCTCCAATTCAACACGAAATAGAGGCTGGGGGATCTTCTCCCTATTGATTATGTTGGTTAAATTTTTTACCTTAAATACTTGTATCATGAGTGCATCTTTTACTTCTTCGGGATTAACATAAGAGTCAATACCCTTCAATACGATCTGCATACCTTTGGCACTCTTAAGCTGGTACGTATAAAAACTTGTTTTATTTTTTTTAAATTCAGTCACTATTTTGTGGAAATTTTTTTCTTCGTATTTTTGAATTTTAGTTTCGTCAATGTTGCCACGCTTTATTGGAATAACATGAAATGCGTTTTCAACAATGGCCGAGACTAATTTTTTAATTAGGGCGTTAGAATTTTTCTCTCTCAAATATATAGGTGGTGGCTTAAAAGACTTTTGCGATGATGCTGCGGGCTTGTCGTCGGTGACTTGCAATAATGAAAAACGATTTTGACGATTGATAGATGATGCGCTATTATCCCTAGACATCTTTGGAGCAGATGAAATTTTTGAAGAATTCGGGCTTCGCCCACGCTTTACCACTGTTATGTATCTGCCCATTCCGACTTGTACTTTGGGTTTTGAGCTACTTTTATCTCTAGTGATAACTTTATTAAGTGATGAACACGAGCCTGAAGGAGATGATATTACTGACTTATATGAAGAAGTACTAGGCAACTGTAATGTTAATGAATCACTATTTGGCATTGGACAAAGCGAAGTTGATCGCTGACGAAAAATTGGATTTGCCGTTAAAAAAATACTTTCATTAGATTTATTACTTGTATTATTTTCATTGAGAGCTTCAGAACTCACAGTTACAATAGGCATTTCTGCCGTTAGAACTCACTTCATAATTTTTGTATTTGAGGTACTCATATGGAGTATTCCTCAAGGGCACTTTTTGTGTTTCTTTGCTTGCGGTTATTTTTGTTTGTTTTTGTAATTTATGATTGTTTATTTGTTTTTGAGTTACTCGTATAGAGTATTCCTCAATGTCACTGTTTGTGTTTTTTTGTTTTCGGTTTTTGTTTTGTTTTTGTTATTTCCACTATGTAAAAATAGTAGGAAAGCACATAAAGCTTATTTATTAAACTCAGTATGTACCTATTACGAATAATATGCACTACGAATATTTAATAAGAATATATAATAAGAATGTAAGAAAAATTCCGCTAATCGACTATTCACTATGAAGGTACAACGAGAACTGATTTTCGTATAAATTAAAGAATTTAAATTTTTCTATATGAATTCTTTTGATGCCTTTTTTTATATTTATGACGAATTACATAAGTATAAACATACATATAGTAAATATATACTCCATTTTCCTTATTTTCCTACATTATAACCTAGTTTGAATTTTCTTTACACTAGGGTCTCATCCGTCCTTTCTTATTTTTAGGCAGTTGATATTTTCATTCCCTTAACATTTTTTTTATGTTTTGCTCAACGTTTATGAATGAAAATTTACCACTGTAGCTTATCTACCTTTACCTTCCACAATTTTTTGTACTGTATAGAACAGCAACAAAACTCAGTGCTGATAATTGTAGTATGAGTACTACACAGCTGACAGTTGACCAGAAACAAGAACGACAAATAAAAGAAATAAAAAAAACAATATACACTCCGTGCTAATCATAAAAAAATTTATTTAACAAATAAAAAACAAAATATTTAAAGGATAAAACCAGCACAAAAATACAAAACATCTCTGGGCCCATCAATGTGCAATGAAAGTTATATATTCCCCGCAACAAAACTCCGGTTGGTACTAGTGTACGCTGTAGCGAATGGTGTGCGGGATATATTGAAATCTGCGTGTCGTATGCCCAACGTGGGGAACTCCCACACCTGAGATAGAGTCTCAATCATTTGACCGGGCACTTCACATCTTTCCATGCGGGTCTATGCTCTTCCGTTTTCCTCAATCTTTCTTTAAGCTTATTTTGCATTACGTCGGCTTATTTCACACTGCTCCGAGTACTAGCCTAGTTTCAACTTTCTCGGAAAAGAATATTTTAGTGGCAACCCAATAAAAACCCTATTTACTTCATTGGTTCATTGTCAATGCAATTTTTGCATTTAATCGAACGCCTACTATAATTTAGGCAAAACAACGATTGATTCTTTTATATCAAAACTTACAATTTCGATATCAAAACTTACAATTTCGTTTTTATACATTCATCTATATTTCATTAAACTCTATTTTATCATTTATTCTATTTCAGGTTTTATTTACATGGGTACCGCCTCAGCTATTCCCTTTTCTTGGATTTTGGAGTACTGACTACGTGTGTTGGAATTTACTAATTATTTTATATAAAAAAACTATTGATTCATGTCGATGAATTTAGTGCAATGATTATTTGCTTAAAGGAATTTATCACGGGAAGTATATTCATTATTTATACATAACATATGACTTCTCTTTGTGTAACTTTTCTTGACACTTTTTCCAGAGTTTCTAATACCTTATTGCTGACCTCAATGTCGTTTAAAATTTTGAACTTATATAAAAAATAAAAAAAACGGGACAACACAGGAAACATTTATATCACAGATGGTAATCAGGTAGGTACTTATAACTAATATTGCACTTATGTACGTATCTATATCACAGCTGGTATTTCAAACTAATTCTAAAAAAACTAAACTACACTTAATCTATATTCAACATCGAAGTATAATTGCAAAAATAATCACTTACAATATAGGACAGCACGACAATTAATTGTTTGTATAATTCTTAAATTAAATAATCACCCTATACTATATTGCACTTGATTTAAATTGAATTTATTTTTTTAAACCAATTCAATTACTTTGCTTAATACTTTAATCTCTTTAGTGTGATATATGCCTATTTTTGTGCCGTTTAAATACTCTAGCTCGTACATATTAGTCCCTACAGGTCGAACCACTCTACATTTCAAGAACTTCCTGCAGAATTTCGCATTGATATTCTTTGCAAAGTTACTTTGTACAATGTTTCGCCTGTATACCTCCTGTCCAGGTACAAATTTTACTATTCACGCTCTTTTATTATAGTTTTCTGCGCTTTTTAAATATGCTCTGTTCATGTTTTCTTTTATTTGTTCTCGTATTGTCTCTAAATTTTCATTTGGCTTACTCACTATCCTATGGTCGGAAATTGACTGTAATTTTCGGCCTAATTTATAATCTGACCCATTCAGGTACATGTGGTAGCCGAATAATGAATAAAACGGGTAAATTCTATAGCACTGTGGAATGAATTGCGTAGGGCAGTCTATTTCTGATAAGTAAAGGTCCCAATCACGATGGTCCTGCTTCAAGTATGTCCTTATGGCTGACAAAATACTTTGGTTAACCTTTTCCGATGCGTTGCTGCTAGGTTGTTACAGTGGTGGTCTGATGTGTTGAATTTTTTAAGTATTTATAAAATTCTGAAAACTTTTACCCAGAAATTGAGCTCCATTGTCTGTATGGATGATTTCGGGCACACCAAACTTGTGGAAAACTTCGTGCGTTAGGAATTCAATGACATTATTGGCAGTAGCTTCTCGCATTGCTTTCATAAACGTATATTTAGTGAAATGGTCTAGTACTAGGAAAATGTAACAATTGCCATTTTTCGAACGTGGATATTTTCCCAAGAAATCTAAATACAGTTTTTGGAATGGCCTTTTTCTAATTACTTGATTTCTTATTTGTGGTCGCAAGTTCTGATTCGATGATTTAACCTCTTTACATGCCTGGCAGTTTTTTATGTAGGTTTTTGTCTGCGTATACATTTTTGGTCAATAAAATTATATCTTCAACTTCTCCATAGTGCTGCTGTTAGGTTTGTATGAGATTTTTCTATTAAAATCGGGGTAATATTCGGTGGAATCCACATTTTCCATTGATCGTCTGATTCTTCTCCTCGATCGAAACCTGTTCTTTTAAAAACAACACCATTTTCCACTCTTAGGTCTGGCAAACTCTGTTGATTTTCTTGAATATGCCTTATTAACTCTAAATACTCATCGCTTTGAAACTCAGTCGTTTCAAAGTCGAAGAAATCATCCCTTTCTATCTCATCAATGGTCATCTCATCGTCTGGCAATCGTGAAAGCATATTTGCCATGTTTTCTGATCCTTTCCTGTGCTCGATGTCAAAATCAAAGGCTTGCAGTTGTAGTGACCAGCGAGCAAGTCTTCCATTCAAATCTTTTAATGACATAAGCCATTTCAAACTGGCATGGTCCGTAACGATCGTGAATGGCATCATTTCCACATATGGTCGGAACTTTTTTACAGCCATGACTGCCGCCAGACACTCTTTTTCTGTAGTGCTGTAATTCTTTTGGCAATAGTTAAATTTTTGGCTATAAAAAGCTATTGGATGTT
Source organism: Tachina fera (assembly GCA_905220375.1). Lineage (NCBI taxonomy): Eukaryota > Metazoa > Arthropoda > Insecta > Diptera > Tachinidae > Tachina > Tachina fera. The sequence continues at coordinate 76,376,414 of LR999965.1, read as the reverse complement.
CTTCATTCCTCTCATTCAACTGATACAACACAGCACCTATGCCATAATCACAAGCGTCACATTGAATCCAAAATCGTTTTGAAAAGTCCGGATGCCTTAATACAGGTGCGGAGGTTAATGCTTTCTTTAAGTTTTCAAATGCTTCAACTGCCTCAGGTGTCATGGAAAACTTGTTTGACTTCTTCAGTGTATCAGTCAATGGTGCCGATATTGCAGCAAAATTCTTGATGAAGCGGCGGTACCATCCCGCTGTTCCTAAGAAACTGCGTACTTCTCTAGGGGATTTTGGCACTTTTATTTCCGTAATTGCCTGTACCTTTCCTGGGTCAGTTTTTAAGCTTCCTCCTCCTATTATAAATCCCAAGTATTTTATTTCTTGAAAACAAAATTGCGATTTTTTTGGTCTATAGTTAGATTTGCCTTTCTCAGACATAGAGCAACTTCTTCCAATATTTTCAAATGTTTTTCAAAAGTGCTAGAAATCACCAAGAGGTCGTCCAGATATATAAATACATTTTCTTTGAGCTTCTGCGGAATTACCTTGTCCATCAACCTGCAAAGGCGCTGAGCCGCATTGCAGAGGCCGAAGGGCATCACCCGAAACTGGTAGAGTGGTCGACCTGCTACAGTAAAAGCTGTGTAAGGCCTGCCTTAAAAGGAATCGCTCCCTCAATCAATTTTATTGAGTGTTTTTCAAGCGATGTACGGCCCAATCCCTCTTTTCCAAAAGCTGGAAACAACTCAATTACTTTATTTAGCATTTGTTGTTGCACTTGACTTAAATTGTTAGGATTAAACTTATGGTCTTTATTTTTAAATTCCTCAGGAACTTTGTTAATATCTATTTCATCGACTTGAAAAATTTCCGTGGCTAAATTAAATTCACGCCAGAAGTCTACTCCTAAATACGCCTCCTGCTCCAGATCAGGGCACAAATAAAAAGTAATCATTTTCATTTCACTCTTATATATTATGTCTAAATCTACCTTACCAATTAATCTATGTCTAAGGAAAATATTGGTTTAAAACTTATCTCTAACTTATCTATTAGCTCTCTGCAACCTTTTCCTAACAAACTAATCGACGCTCCTGTATCTAATAATCCATTAATTCTAATATCTTTTATAAAAATTTCAGCAAAAGCTCGGGGATCATTATTTTTATCCGCCGTTCTTATTGCCTCATTAACGCTTTTTCTAATTTTATTTTTTTCTTTAAACTTATTTCTCAATTTTAAAATCCTATTTGAAATTTAACTACTCATATCTTCCGTTTCATTAAATATTCGGTCCCTAACATTCTCATAATTTGCCTGCCGTTCTTCTAGTGTATATTTGTCTCGCATCTGTGGAATGAATTTATTAAAATAATTTACTATTTTTATTAAATTATTTTTCTTTTCTTTTATGGTAGAGTTGCCAGCGGGTTCTCGCTCGAGCGAAGGCTTCCCGCTGCTCCATCACTCCGTTGACAGTTTTTTGGCCTACATTCGGTGCAATTGGGTGCCTTCACGTCTGGTTTCCTACACCTATAGCAAAAAAGTGCTCTTTCGGATGAGGTGCAAAATTTAAATGTATGTCCCCCTTGGCGGCGATTCCAACATACCAGCGTATCGCGGTCATTTACTCTTTGCACTTTGTCTGCTTTAATCGCCGCTATTTCTTCATATGCTGCTGGTGGGCTACTAGAACTTTCCATTTGGTTTTCATAACTTTCATTTGTGTGCCTAGGGTACATTTACTGGCATTGATGAGTGTGCTGTTTTTGCTTCTTTCCTGCCAAATATTTTCTCGGCTTCAATACATTCTTGGCGCAGTTTTTCCACCGAATTTACTGGAATTGGGTAAACTCTATTTCTTATCTCATCTCTTAATTTCTTCTTTAAAATTTTTGCCATTTCTTTTTCAGGTACTGATATATCCAAACGCGATCGCATTTGTGTCATGGAAAAGAAATATGCGTCTATACCTTCCCCGGGTTGTTGCCTCCTCTCAACCATATCGCTTATTAACTCGAAGCGTGATCGGGTTGATTGGTATTGCCTAAGAAGTGACTCCTTTAGCGTACTCCATTCAGACACAAAATTCGTCTGAATAAAGAGCCAATACCACTTTTCGGCCACCCTCTTGACAGACAAATGGAAATTATCGACCACCTCATCCCACGAAACAGCATATTGCCGCAGCAACCTTTCCACTCTAAAAACAAAATCCTCAACTGCCAATTTATTTGTGTTACCGTCGAATTCCAGCCCCCATTTATATATTCTCATCTTATGGAACCCTCTCGTACCCACTGATTCATTGCTGCCCCTGGATATTCTAAGCGATAGTGCAAAATGTTCCTGCTGAGGTGGAAAGTTATTAATACTGCTGTTGCTATTCCATCCTAAACTAGGCACTATTTCTTCTCTCAGCCGTTTGTTCTCCTGTTGAGTGTGTTGTAATAACAAACTCTTCTTTCCCATGGTCGCTGTCAAATCTGCCATCTGCCTTCAATATCTTTTAGGTCGGCAGACCCTTCTTGACTGTTGTTGGCAATTGAAGTTTCCATTGGGGTTTGGGTAGGACGGCTCCTTTCCTGTGCTCTCAACTCTTTTTCTCCCAATTCTGCACGTAATGAAGCGCTGGTAGACGGCTTATCTGGGATAATAGTGTGCGACTTATCTATTATTTAAGACCTTAAATTATCTCCACCCTGTTCCATCTCTTTACTAAACTCTTTTATTATTCTTTGGCTTGCTGTATTTGATTTATAAGTTTTTCCGAAGGTAACTGGAGTAGATCTATTTAAATCAAATTGAATCGCTCTAGTTCTTTTTCTATCTTTTTTTTCTTTTGGCGATTGAGACATATCCTATTAACGGCTTACATTACTCCTATTCTGTCTATTGAAAGAGAATAAGAGAATTTCCTTGGAAAATTGGAAGTATTTGTTTTATTTTATTTTTAATCCTGTTTTTTATGTAATTTTAATATTTTATTTTATAAGTATATAATTATATGTATGCACATCCGTTTTTTATATTCTAGCCTAAACTTTTAATTCACACAATAAAAACTATCAAAATATATATTAATGCTCTAATTTTTCTTATATTTTTGCAGGTTTTTTTATGAAAATGAGTAGCGGTTGTCAAAGTGGTTTCTTTTTTTCTGAATGATTTCTAAATATTACTTGTAATATGGTATAAAACGCACAAAAAAACTCATTATTTTAATTAGACATATTCTCATACGATCACGTCAATACTTTCTTGACATGAGATTACGAGAAAATTCCCTATGCAGCATTATTTGATACTACAGTCCCTGTAATGATATCAATACATTTTACAGGCGGCTATCATAAGTATACATACACAAAGATTATGCCTCAATTTACGGATAAAGTTTAACTCGATTACAGAACAAACTACAACGAAAAAAAAACAATTAACAACAAAGCAATTGGAAAAAAATACAAAAATAGCTTCCAAGCCTTTGTGTTTTTGTTTCGATTCTTTTGGCATACAAACTGCTGATCTCTTTATAGATCTTTCCGCCTTTTAAGTACTACCTTATTGCCTTTATACATGCTCAAAAAGGGCTACTAAGCAGCATCAGATCGCTTCGAGGAACAATTTATCTGCTGGAAAAATCAACAAAAATTCTAATGGGCTATTGCTCGTGTTTAGCTTTACATACACGTTATTTCTATCGGCTGCCATTTAAACAACCCATTACACTAAGCTTGGCGTTTTTAGCGCCAAACTGCTTTTATCGTTGGGGGCCATTTATGTTTCAACCGCAGTGACCAATGAGGTTTCCAACTAACTCTTGGCGGTGCAATTTACCTCAGCGGGTTCCAACCCTCTTATTGGATACGTTGCACATAAAAATTTCTATGAACTCAAATCAAAAAATAACGAAAAAAATTTTACAATACAAAAACGATTCTATTCAATAAACGCGCCATATTACAAATATTATTTAGTGGAACGGAAATATGTTTTGTTCCATTAATTGCCCTCCCAACCATGTCACGACTTGTCCTCTTCAACTTTTCTTTCGTGAACCCAGAACCCACCCTACCTTAACTCACCTTCATACCATTACCTTTATTTATTTTCTACTCATGAGCCATTTTACTCCTTTTTTTAACACATTAATACATATATTTTTATTTACACAATTTCTTACCACTGTTTTATATATTATGCTTTTGCCTATACAAATTTTACATTATCTAAATTCTTTTGATTTATTTTTTTTGTTTAACAATTATTTTTCTAACACTTACAATTTATATATTCTTTTGTTTGCTTTTTCTATAAATTTTCCTACTTAATACTAATATATTTTGCCTACGTTAATTGGGTTTTCTTTTCTTATTATATATATATAATTTTTTTGTGCCGAATTTTTATTAATTTAACTATTTCCGTTTTAATCACGATTTTATGACCTATCCTAAAGAGCTCTCTAAGACTGATTTTATAAAATGTTTTTTTAATTTTCCAATCTCCGTCGTATATTTTGCTGACAAAACTAATTAATGCACGACAAAAACTTAGCCTATCCTCTAGGTTTACCTAAGACAAAAGTACTGTATAAACTTAAATCTACAAACAATTGCTCTACAAGACTATTCAGATAACTTAAATTCTAGAATTTCCGTTTTGTTAAAAATTCTTTTCTTTCTTTTATCAAAATGTATATTTGCATATTTTTTTCTTTTTTGCTTCTTTAGGCGTTTTGACTACTTCACGCCTTGCTCTGTTTTTCTCTTCCTTTTACTGTACTGTATTTCACTCGGAATAGTAAGTATGATCATTTAAACTTTTACCTGGCTATATGAGTTACCCTCTAGTGATACCTTATCCCGATATTACCCACTTTCTTTTTCGTTGGGGTTCTTTCTTAGATTCTGGGACTTCTTTGCCTCTTCTTTTCTTCTTGTTGACTATATAGCCAGCTATTAAGGGAACACATACATACATATACACATTTAGTTTTTTTGTTAATAATTTTATTCTTATTGTTTTGCTTACGTGTTTTTTTTCAGATATTTGTTTTTTTGTTGGTATAAAATTGTTTGATATTTTAGGCACGATAAGTCTTTCTTCACCTCTTATTTTTATTATGTCTTAACTCAATATGTTTTATTTTTTTAATTAGTTTTTTTCACTTTGAAGAATTTTCAACTATTAAATCTTTTATTCATTCGCCAATCGCTTCGACCTGTTTTGTTTCCAAACGTTTTCCCAAATCTTCCAAATTTTCCAAAAGAGTTTTCCCTATTTCTCTAAACTTTATTCGCGCCAATTCAGCCATTTTTTTTCTCGTTCTTCTAGAAACTTCTATGTATTTACTTTTATTTTTTTCTTACCACTATACCAGTCCCTATGTGTATATAATTCCTATAAATTAAAGAATTTAAATTTTTCTATATGAATTCGTTTGATGCCTTTTTTTATTAATGACGAATTATATAAGTATAAACATACATATATGTACATATATCCTCCATTTTCCTTATTTTCCTACATTATAACCTAGCTTGAAATTTCTTTATACTAGGGTCTCATTCGTCTTTTCTCATTTTTAGGCAGTTGATATTTTCATTCGCTTAAAATTTTTTTTTATGTTTTGCTCAACGTTTATGAATGAAAATTTACCACTGTAGCTTATCTACCTTTAATTTACAAATTTTTTGTACTGAATAAAACAGCAACAAAATTCAGTGCTGATAATTGTAGTATGAGTAATACACAGCTGAAAGTTGTCCAGAAACACGAACGACAGATAAAAGCAATAAAAACAACAATATACACACTGTGCTAATCATAAAAAAATTTATATAACACATAAAAAAAAATATTTAAAGGACAAAACCAGCAGAAAAATACAAATCATCTCTGGGCCTATCAATGTGCAAGGAAAGTTATATATTCCCCGCAACACTTTCTAATAAATTCACCAAATTTATTGGTAGATATGATTTTAATTTTAAAATTAGGCCGTCATGTCACACTTTACCAAATGCCTGCGAAACGTCAGTAAACAGTGCAGAACAGTACTTCTTTTCTTCAAATGTTCTTCTTATACATTGAACCAATCTATGCGTTTGTTCAATGGTGCTATGCGCACTTCTAAAACCAAATTTATGGTCTGAGATGCACCCACTACCAATTAGAATTGGGGACAATTTTGACATGAGCAGTTTTTCGAAAAGTTTTGACATTGTGGATAGCAGACTTATTGGCCTGTATGATTCTGATTTGGTAAGATCTTTACCCGGCTTTGGACTCATTTTAGCTGTGGCAAGCTTCCAGCTGTGGGGATAATACTCTAGTCGTAAAATGGCATTAAAAATTAATAACGTGATTCTAATTGCAAAACGAGGCAATTTTATTAGCATCTGATTACTAATTCCATCAATACCCTGTGTTTTCTTCGGGTTGAGTTCAGCAATTAGATTTTGCACGTCACACATTTTAAATTTTATGGGTCGAGGGGGTAGCGCAACTACACTCGGGAAATCAACAACACCAGTACATGTGTTTAGGGTAAATACGGATTTTAAATGCTCAGTAAATATTTTAAATTTTTCCGTATCGCTTCTTGCCCAACCTCCGGCAGAAGTGCGCAGAGGTTGTTTATACTCAACGGGTGTTTTAATTTTTTTCGCAGCGCGCCACAAAGAGTAATTAGATGCTGGTGTTACATTGAGATTTTCTAGATAGTTTTTAAGAGATGCAGTTTTTTCATATGCAAGCAGCTCTTGGAGTCTTTTTATGCACTCTTTAAATCTAATTTTAATTTGGGGTGATCTGTGCTGTTGCCATTCTCTTCTAGCTCTTCTTTTTTTACATACGAGATGTTCAATATCTGTAGAATATGTTCTATTAAACCCAGTCTGCGGATAAGAGGAAGTGGCATTTTTAGCAGCCTGCTTAATATTTTCGTTAAGATTGGCAATATTAGATTCAACATCATCATGAGTTCTTAGCTTAATGTTTTCAGTACAAGGACTGCTAAGATATTTTTTGAATCGCAGCCAATTAACACGACTGACCATTTTCACATATGGGTGAGGTAGACCACTTCTCAGTGGGCTACAGATTGTAACGATCGTGGGTAAGTGATCGGACGATAGATCTAGGGAAGCTTCAACATGAATTAATTCCCTAGAAATATTTTTCATAACGCCAAAATATATAACATCCGGAATTTTATGTATGTCAGTAGGCCAGTAAGTGGGCTCCCCACTCGAAATGACGACCAAGCCCATTTTTGAAATTGTGTTGAACAACGCTCGTCCTCTAGGTGTGATAAGACGCGAACCCCAGAAAGTATGTTTTGCATTATAGTCGCCAGCTGCTACGAAACAAGGGCCAAGAGATTTGTATAAATCCTCGTATTGATTCTCAGTAATTGCGAATCCAGGAGGGAAGTAAATTGATGATATGACAAATTTTGTGTAAAAATTTTCGAAACAAATATTCGTTGCTTGTAGATGTTCTTCACAAATGTTGTCAAGAATATCATGCTTAAGTCTTGACTTTAACAAAATTGCTGATCCCCCGCAAGCTCTTCCTCTTGGGTCCTTTGAATCATATAAAATGTAGCCATTAATTTTGAATAGACTTCTTGAAGTCAAATGAGTCTCAGAAACCAACATTATATCAATATTTTTTCCGTGAGGAAGTCTTCAAGTTCGTTCTTATGTTGGCGAATCCCGTTTGCATTCCAGAAACATATGTTTAACGTGTTCATGGCTTGTTAAGTAATGCTTGAAGCAGTGTAGACTGCATTCGTAGCATTTCTTGCATCATGCTAGTCACATTTGTTGTAAAATTATTTATAGTCAGCACTAGATTCTCAATAGTAGCTTCAAGGCGACTAAAATTAAAGCTTGAGTTTGCATTCGTTGATATTTTTTGAGGCGGAATATTTTGTGTGGGAATATAACTAGTCTTAGCTGCATCGGCATACGATACACGTGAAGTGACAGGTTGGCTCATTTGAGCAAAAGTGGCGGAGTAAGCGTTTGCTGTTTGTGCTGAAGCTAATTTAGGTTTTTGCCCCATAGTCTGTTTAACGAAAGAATAGACAGGACATCCTCTGTAGTTATCGGTGTGATTACCTCCACAATTACTACATTTTTTTCTGCTAGATCTTTAGGTTTGGTACAACTAGCATTACCGTGCAGTTCACCGCAGATAACACAAACTGAAGGTAACTTGCAGTAAGTTTTTGTGTGACCATATTCTTGACAATTATGGCACTGTACGGGTCCAGAACGCTTGTGTGGTTCTTGAACTGTTATTTTTCGGTATAAGAGATATTTTAAATTATAAATTGGATGAGTCTCGTTTTTTTTCAATTTTATATCGTTTGGCTCAAGTTCGACCCGAAATAGAGGTTGAGGAATCTTCTCCCTATTTATTATGTTCGATAAATTTTTTACCTTAAATCCCTGGAGGACGAGTGCATCTTTAATTTCTTCGGGAGCAACATAAGAATCTATGCCCTTCAATACGATTTGCAGGCCTTTAGCACTCTTAAGCTGATATGTGTAGAAACTTTTTTTACTTTTTTCAAATTCAGTAATCATTTTGCGAAAATATTTTTCTTCATAAATTTGAATTTTGGTTTCATCAATGTTACCACATTTTATTGGAACGATGTGAAATTTATTCTCACCAATGACTGAAATTAAATTTTTAATAAGAGCGTTTGAATTTTTTTCTCTCAAATAGATTGGTGGCGGCTTGGATCTTTTGTTCGTAGATACATCGGGTTCGTTGTTGTCATCTTACAATATTTGAAAACGGTTTTGACGGTTAATAGAGGATGCGCTGTTATCCCTAGACATGTTTGGAGCAGATGAAATTTTCGAAGACTTTGGGCTTCGCCCGCGCTTTACAACAGTTATATATCTGTCCATACCGAGTTGGACCTTGGATTTTGGGCTGCTCTTAACTTCAGTGAAAACTTGGTAGTGATGACCACGAGCCCGAAGCGGATGATATAGCTGAGTTAAATGTAGAAGTACTATGCAACGGTAATGTTAAAGAATCAGTAGTTGGCATTGGACAAAGCGAAGTTGATCGCTGACGAAAAAGTGGCCTCGCCGTTAAAAAAGTCTATTATCGGATTTCTTATTTATTTTGTTTTCATTAAGAGCTTCAGAGCTCTGAGTAAGTCTATCATCAGATTTTTTATTTTTATTATTTTCATTAAGAGCTTCAGAACTCACAGTAAAATAGGCATTTCTGCCATTAGAACTCACTTCACAGTTATTTGTTTTTAAGGTACTCATATAGAGTATTCCTCAAGGGCACTTTTGATTGTTTGTTTACGGTTTTTTTGTTTTTGTTATTTATTACTAATATTGAGAATCTGGTGCTAACTATAAACAACTTTACAACAAATATGACTACCATGATGCAAGAAATGCTGAGAATGCAGAATACTCTGCTTCAAGCATTAATTAGCCAACGGCATTCGCCAACATAAAAATGAACTTGAGCACTTCCTTACGGAAAAAAATATTGATATAATGTTGGTCTCTGAGACTCATTTGACTTCTAGAAGCCTCTTAAAAATGAATGGCTACACTTTATATGATACAAAGGGCCCTAGAGGGAGAGCATGCGGTGGATCAGCAATTCTAATAAAGTCAAGACTCAAGCACTATATTCTTGACAACATTTGCGAAGAACATCTACAAGCAACAAATATCTGCATTGAAAATTTTTGTACAAATTTCGTGATATCTTCAATTTACTCCCCTCCCAGATTTTCAAACACTGAGGACCAATACGAGAAGTTCTACAAACCTCTTGGACCATGTTTCGTAGCAGCTGGCGACTACAATGCTAAGCATACGTTCTGGGGTTCGCGTCTTATTACGCCTAGAGGTAGGGCGTTGTTCAACACAATTTCAAAAATGGGTTTGGATGTTATTTCAAGTGGGGAGCCTACTTACTGGCCTACTGACGTACGAAAAATTCCGGATGTTATAGATTTCGGCGTCATAAAAAGTATTTCTAGGGAATTAATTCACGTTGAAGCTTCCCTAGATCTGTCGTCTGATCACTCTCCTACGATCGTTACAATCTGTAGTCCACTGAGAAGCGCTTTACCTCACCCATATGTCAAGATGATAAATCGTTTTAATTGGCTGGGATTCCAAAAATATCTTAGTAGTCATTACACGGAAAATATTACGCTAAGAACACCCAATGATATTGAATCGAACATTGCAAATCTTAACGAGAATACTAAACAAGCTTCTGAACATGCCACTACCTCCCATCCGCATAGGTTCAATAAAATTTATTCACCTCAACACAAAATCAGATTTAAAGAGTGCACTAAACGACTCCAAGAGTTGCTTGCATCTGAAAAACTGCATCTTTCAAAAATTATCTGGAAGGCCTTGATGTCACACCAGCATCTAATTACTCTTTGTGGCGCGCTGCTAAAAAGTTTAAAACACCCGTTGAGTTTAAGCCACCTCTGCGCACATCTACCGGAGGTTGGGCAAGAAGCGATACTGAAAAAGGTGACATATTTGCCGAGCATTTAAAATCCGTATTTACACCAAATACATGTACCGGTGTTGCTGATTTGCCGAATGTAGTTGCTCTACCCCCTCGGCCCTTAAAATTTACGATGTGTGATGTACAAAAACTAATTGCCGAACTCAACCCGAAAAAAGCTCCCGGTATGGATGGAATTAGTAACCAGTAACCAGATGCTGATTAAGTTACCTCGTACTGCCATTAGAATCCTGTTATTCATTTTTAATGCCATTTTACGACTGGAGTATTATCCAGACTGCTGAAAGCTTGCCAAGGTGATTCCAAAGCCAGGTCAAGATCTTTCCAAGGCTGAGTCATATAGGCCAATAAGTTTACTATCAACAATGTCAAAGATTTTTGAAAAGCTACTCATGACAAAATTGTCTTCAATTTTAACTGATAGTGGGTGCATCCCGGACCATCAATTTGGGTTTAGAAGCCAGCATAGCACCATTGAGCAAACGCATAGATTGGTTCAATTTATCAGAAAAACATTTGAGGAAAAGAAGTATTGTTCTGCCGTGTTTATTGATGTTTCTCAGGCATTTGATAAAGTGTGGCATGAAGGACTGATTTTGAAATTGAAGACATACTTACCAATAAACATTCTAAATCTTTTGGAAAGTTACATTGTTGCACGAAAATTTACAGTTGTGGAAGGACACTTTATGAGTATGCCTGAAACTATCTCATCCGGTGTGCCACAGGGGAGTATACTGGGGCCATTTTTATATTTGATTTATACTTGTGATATGCCTGTGAGCAGTAGTATCCACACTTCTACATTTGCCGACGATACGGCCTGCCTTAGTATGCATGAAAACCCTGATGAGGCATCCCGAAAACTCCAGGAACACATTAGCCAGATGGAACTATGGTTAAACTTATAGAGAATTAAGGTAAATGAACAAAAGTGTGTCCATATAACATTTACCTTACGAAGAGATACTTGTTCCCCCATTCGGATTAATAATCAAGTTGTTCCTCAACATTCACATGTGAAATATCTTGGTATACACCTCGATCGACGGCTTACATGGAAACATCACATTGACTATAAGTTAACTCAAATTAAACTAAAATTAACTCAGGTACATTGGCTGATTGGCAGAAATTCAACACTCAGCCTAGACTGCAAACTTTTAATATACAAGTCGCTTTTAACGCCAATATGGTGTTACGGTATCCAGTTATGGGGCACTGCTTCTGCTCCCAATGTAGAGAATTCAACGAAGACAAAACAAAATTTTAAGGTTAATAACATCTGCTCCATGATACGTTAAGAATTCAAATATACATCGTGATTTAAATATGCCACTAGTGACTGAAGAAATTGCAAAATACGCACGCAAATATCTAACTAAACTCGTGTCACATCCTAATCCGCTTGCTCGTAACATTTTGAACTTTACTGGACACATCCGCTTAAAAAAGAGAGATACAAGGGCTCTAATACTAAACATTTATTACTATGTAAAAAATATTAGCAATGCAAATAAAGCTTATTTGTCAATAACAATATGTACTCCGAATATTTTTTTGTACGATTTTTTTTTGTTTAGTATGAAATAAAAACTCCGACTGTTTACTATGAATGTACAACGAAAACTGTTTTCACATTTAAAACAGGTTTTTTTTTTGTAGTAAAATGCAATGAGTAATGAATGCGAATATTTCAAAATTTACTCTCAAAAGAGCTGTTGCCTGAATAATTACACGAACGAAAAAATAGTAAAAATAGCTGACTCCAACTTCACTTATATATAACTCTTTTAATTACACTGGAAAACAGTGATTTGGATGTTTAAATAAAAATGGCCTTTTTTATGTATTTTTAACTCCTGATTACGATGGCGTCATTAGTTTTTCCCTATCAGCTCTAGTTTAAAATAGTGACATTTAGCATTTGCATAGTTAACGACACTTTTTGTATTATTCCGTTAATATTTCTCAAATGATTCTTCAAATTTAAAAATACCTTCTCGATTATTAATCTACACAAAAATGTTTTTCATGTGGATAAACTAAAATTTATGAATACATTTCAGGATATTTTACTGTTATTGTGAAGACGTTAAAAATCGTGTTTTCAGTTTAGTCCTTGAGTTTTTTTTTGGATTCCAATTTTTTAACCTGGATAACTAATCTTTATGTATTTTTGTATACTAATTGCGAAAATATGCTTTTCTAGCCCCTCTAGCTATGGATATATTGTGCTTTACATAAAAAAATACTTTTAATTTTTCGATTCAAACGTCGTCTAAAAAAACATTTTTTTATACTACATTTGAAAACTATATTTATTTTTTTAAATAATAATAAAAAAAGTTGGTTATGCAAGTAACCAACTCTATGAATGTGTGACGTGTTTTTTTCTTAGCGGCAAACAGCTAAATTATTTCTTCTGTCTAAATAAAATTAATTCAAGATAAAAAAGTTTTTTGCAAGTTTTTACGTTAAATCAATTGTGATTTTTATTTGTATTTGAGCGATAACTTTGTAAAAAAGTCTGTACAATAAATATAAAGCCAAAATATTTTCTACTCCTTTAACCTAACTTATACTGTCCTAATTATAAAATGGCACCGGCAGCTAAATGTAGGGACTGGAAAAAAAGTGTAACAAACGCTGATCATGCAAAATTTAGTTTCATACAACATGTGTAAAAATTTCTGACGATATTTATGCCCTACTCGGAAACAGTGCTAATATTAGCTTCAAGTGTAACAAATATCCTTCTAAACCAATCCCCAAAGGTCAGAATTTTACTATGCGGAAATACATCGATGAAATCGATATCAAATTTAAAGACAATTTCACATCATTTACTGCCTTAATGCGTTCGGAACAACTTATCCTCAAAAGCTTGATCGATACTTCGATTACTAGTTTACGTACTGACCTGTATTTTTCTGTGTCAGGACTCAAAAGCAACTTTCACCAGTGTAACACTAAAATAAATAGTGTTGAAGAAAACTTTTTGGAAAAAATATCCAGACTTCAACTGGAGCATAATAATATGGAAAAAATTTAAAATTTTTTTTTAATACATGTATTTATTTATTAGATATTCAAATATGAACTAACAATAAGTATTCAAATCTTAAATCTAAAATATAATTATTAGGACCGACCACTGCACTCAGTGATAGTTATAAATAATACATAAGTAGTGATAATCAAAAAAGGAAAAAAAGTATTTTCAAGAAATCCCCTCTGGAGTGTTGAGTATTAGAGCCCTTGTGCCCCTCTTTTTTAGGCGGATGTGTCCAGTAAATATTACGAGCAAGCAGATTAGGATGTGACTCGAGTTTTGTTAAATATTTGCCTATTTTCTTAATGTACCATGGAACAGATGTTATTAACCTTAAAATTTTGTTTTGTCGTTGAATTCTCTCTACATTGGAAGCTGAAGCAGTGGCCTATAACTGGATACCGTAACACCATATTGGCTTCAAAAGCGACTTGTATATTAAAAGTTTGCAGTCCAGGTTAAGTGTTGAATTTCTGCCAATCAACCTTTGAGATAACTTAAGTTTCATCTGAGTTATCTTAAAGTCAATATGATGTTTCCATGTGAGCCTTCGATCAAGGTGTATACCAAGGTATTTTACTTGGGATTGTTGAGGAATATTTTGATTGTTTATTCGAATAGGGGAACAAGTATTTCTTCTTAGGGTAAACGTTATATGGACATACTTTTGTTCCTTTACCTTAATTCTCCATAAGTTCCACCACAATTCCAATTGTGTAATATATTCTTGTAGATATCGGTGCTATGCTGACTTCTATGCTGCTATGCTGACTTTTAAAATAAAATTGATGGTCTGAGATGCACCCACTATCAGTTAAAATTGGGGACAATTTTGTCATGAGCAGCTTTTCGAAGAGTTTTGACATATATGACAGCAAACTTATTGGCCTATATGACTCAGCTTTAGTAAAATTTTTACCCGGCTTTGGAATCATTTTGGCTTTTGCAAGCTTCCAGAGTTGTGGATAATACTCCAGTCGTAATATGGCATTAAAAATAAACAGCAGGATTCTCATTGAGTTCAGCAATTACTTTATGTGCATCACGCATCTTAGACTTTAAGGGTCGAGGGGGTAGAGCAACTACACTCGGCAAATCAGCAATACCAGTACATGTAGTTAGGGTAAATACGGATTTTAAATACTCAGCAAATATTTTAAATTTTTCCGTATCGCTTCTTGCCCAACCTCCGGTAGATGTGCGCAGAGGTAGCTTAAACTCAACGGGTGTTTAAGCTTTCTAGTAGCGCGCCACAAAGAGCAATTAGATGTTGGTGTGACATCAAGACCTTCCAAATAATTTTTAATAGATACAGTTTTTGCAGATGCAAGCAACTCTTGGAGTCGTTTAGAACATTATTTAAGTCTGGGTGATATGTGCTGTTGCCATTCCCTTCTAGCTCTTCTTTTTTCACACACGAGATGTTCAAAATCCCTGAAATAAATTTAGTAAACCCAGACTGCAGATGGGAGGTAGTGGAATGTTCAGCAGCATGTTTAATATTTTCGTTAAGATTGGCAATGTCAGTTTCAATGTCATTGGGTGTTCTTATTGTAATATTTTCCGAGCAATGACTACTAATATATTTTTTTTAATCTCGGCCAATTAAAACGATTGTTCATCTCCATATATCGGTGAGGTAAGTCACTTCTTAGTGGGTTACAAATTGTAACGATAGTGGGGGAGTGATATGAGGAGAGATCTATAGAGTTTCAACGTTAATTAAATTCCTAGAAATATTTGTCATGAATTTTTCGTACGATAGTAGGCCAGTAGTGGGCTCCCCACTCGAAATAACATCTAAGCCTATTTTTTAAATTGTATTAAACGAAGCTCGACATCTAGGTCTTACAAGGCGTGAACCACAGTACGTATGCTTTGCATTGTAGTCTCCAGCTGCCACGAAACAAGATCCAAGCGATTTCTAGAACTTCTCATACTGATCTTCGGTAACTGAAAATATGGGAGGTGAGTAAATTGATGATATCACGAAATTATAACAAAAATTTTCTACAAAAATATTCGTAGCTTGCATATATTCTTGACTAACGTTGTCAAGGACATAGTGCTTGAGTCTTGACTTAATTAGAATTGCAGATCCACCGCATGCTCTCCCTCTAGGGTCCTTTGTATCATATATAGTGTAGCCATTAATTTTAAAAAAGCTTCTCGAAGTAAAATGTGTCTGAGAGACCAACATTATATCAATAATTTTTTCCGTAAGGAAGTGCTCAAGTTCAAAAATTTTTTTTAAATCGCGCCGGATGAATTATGATGCATGACTGAATCCGTCATGGCTATATGTTCTCATTATGAAATCGCTATAACGGCAGAAGATATACGATACGTCAGTAAACAGTGCAGAACAGTACTTCTTTTCTTCAAATGTTCTTCTTATACATTGAACCAATCTATGCGTTTGTTCAATGGTGCTATGCTCACTTCTAAAACCAAATTTATGGTCTGGGATGCACCCACTACCAATTAGAATTGGGGACAATTTTGACATGAGCAGTTTTTCGAAAAGTTTTGACATTGTGGATAGCAGACTTATTGGCCTGTATGATTCTGATTTGGTAAGATCTTTACCCGGCTTTGGAATCATTTTAACTTTGGCAAGTTTCCAGCTGTGGGGATAATACTCTAGTCGTAAAATGGCATTAAAAATTAATAACATGATTCTAATTGCAATACGAGGCAATTTTATTAGCATCTGATTACTAATTCCATCAATACCCGGTGCTTTCTTCGGGTTGAGTTCAGCAATTAGATTTTGCACATCACACATTTTAAATTTTATGGGTCGAGGGGGTAGCGCAACTACACTCGGGAAATCAATAACACCAGTACATGTGTTTAGTGTAAATACGGATTTTAAATGCTCAGCAAATATTTTAAATTTTTCCGTATCGCTTCTTGCCCAACATCCGGTAGAAGTGCGCAGAGGTGGTTTAAACTCAACGGGTGTTTTAATTTTTTTCGCAGCGCGCCACAAAGAGTAATTATATGCTGGTGTTACATTGAGATTTTCTAGATAGTTTTTAAGAGATGCAGTTTTTTCATATGCAAGCAGCTCTTGTAGTCTTTTAGTGCACTCTTTAAATCTAATTTTATTTTGAAGTGATCTGTGCTGTTGCCATTCTCTTCTAGCTCTTCTTTTTTTACATACGAGATGTTCAATATCTGTAGAATATGTTCTATTAAACCCAGTCTGCGGATAAGAGGAAGTGGCATTTTTAGCAGCCTGCTTAATATTTTCGTTAAGATTGGCAATATTAAATTCAACATCATCATGAGTTCTTAGTTTAATGTTTTCAGTACAAGGACTGCTAAGATATTTTTTGAATCACAGCCAATTAACACGACTGACCATTTTCACATATGGGTGAGGTAGACCACTTCTCAGTGGGCTACAGATTGTAACGATCGTGGGAGAGTGATCGGACGATAGATCTAGGGAAGCTTCAACATGAATTAATTCCCTAAAAATATTTTTCATAACGCCAAAATATATAACATCCGGAATTTTATGTATGTCAGTAGGCCAGTAAGTGGGCTCCCCACTCGAAATGACGTCCAAGCCCATTTTTGAAATTGTGTTGAACAACGCTCGTCCTCTAGGTGTGATAAGACGCGAACCCCAGAAAGTATGTTTTGCATTATAGTCGGCAGCTGCTACGAAACAATGGCCAAGAGATTTGTATAAATCCTCGTAGTGATCCTCAGTAATTGCGAATCCAGGAGGGGAGTAAATTGATGATATGACAAATTTTGTGCAAAAATTTTCGACACAAATATTCGTTGCTTGTAGATGTTCTTCACAAATGTTGTCAATAATATCATGCATAAGTCTTGACTTTAACAAAATTGCTGATCCCCCGCAAGCTCTTCCTCTTGGGTCCTTTGAATCATATAAAATGTAGCCATTAATTTTGAATAGACTTCTTGAAGTCAAATGAGTCTCAGAAACCAACATTATATCAATATTTTTTTCCGTGAGGAAGTCCTCAAGTTCGTTCTTATGTTGGCGAATCCCGTTTGCATTCCAGAAACATATGTTTAACGTGTTCATGGCTTGTTAAGTAATGCTTGAAGCAGTGTAGACTGCATTCGTAGCATTTCTTGCATCATGCTAGTCACATTTGTTGTAAAATTATTTATAGTCAGCACTAGATTCTCAATAGTAGCTTCAAGGCGACTAAAATTAAAGCTTGAGTTTGCATTCGTGGAATTATTTTGAGGCTTAATATTTTATGTGGGAATATAACTAGTCTTAGCTGCATCGGCATACGATACACGTGAAGTGACCGGTTGGCTCATTTGAGCAAAAGTGGCGGAGTAAGCGTTTGCTGTTTGTGCTGGAGCTTATTTAGGTTTTTGCCCCATAGTCTGTTTAACGAAAGAATAGACAGGACATCCTCTGTAGTTATCGGTGTGATTACCTCCACAATTACTGCATTTTTTTCTGCTAGATCTTTAGGTTTGGTACAACTAGCATTACCGTGCAGTTCACCGCAGATAACACAAACTGAAGGTAACTTGCAGTAAGTTTTTGTGTGACCATATTCTTGACAATTATGGCACTGTACGGGTCCAGAACGCTTGTGTGGTTCTTGAACTGTTATTTTTCGGTATAGAGATATTTTAAATTATAAATTGGATGAGTCTCGTTTTTTTTCAATTTTATATCGTTTGGCTCAAGTTCGACGCGAAATAGAGCTTGAGGAATCTTCTCCCTATTTATTATGTTCGATAAATTTTTTACCTTAAATCGCTGGAGGACGAGTGCATCTTTAATTTCTTCGGGAGCAACATAAGAATCTATGCCCTTCAATACGATTTGCAGGCCTTTAGCACTCTTAAGCTGATATGTGTAGAAACTTTTTTTACTTTTTTCAAATTCAGTAATCATTTTGCGAAAATATTTTTCTTCATAAATTTGAATTTTGGTTTCATCAATGTTACCACGTTTTATTGGAACGATGTGAAATTTATTCTCACCAATGACTGAAATTAAATTTTTAATAAGAGCGTTTGAATTTTTTTCTCTCAAATAGATTGGTGGCGGCTTGGATCTTTTGTTCGTAGATACATCGGGTTCGTTGTTGTCATCTTGCAATATTTGAAAACGGTTTTGACGGTTAATAGAGGATGCGCTGTTATCCCTAGACATGTTTGGAGCAGATGAAATTTTTGAAAACTTTGGGCTTCGTCCGCGCTTTACAACAGTTATATATCTGTCCATTCCGAGTTGGACCTTGGATTTTGGGCTGCTCTTAACTTCAGTGAAAACTTGGTTAAGTGATGACCACGAGCCCGAAGCGGATGATATCGCTGAGTTAAATGTAGAAGTACTAGGCAACGGTAATGTTAAAGAATCAGTAGTTGGCATTGGACAAGGAGAAGTTGATCGCTGACGAAAAAGTGGCCTCGCCGTTAAAAAAGTCTATTATCAGATTTCTTATTTATTTTGTTTTCATTAAGAGCTTCAGAGCTCTCAGTAAGTCTATCATCAGATTTTTTATTTTTATTATTTTCATTAAGAGCTTTAGAACTCACAGTAAAATAGGCATTTCTGCCATTAGAACTCACTTCACAGTTATTTGTTTTTGAGGTACTCATATAGAGTATTCCTCAAGGGCACTTTTGATTGTTTGTTTACGGTTTATTTGTTTTTGTTATTTATGACTATGTAAAAAATATTAGCAATGCAAATAAAGCTTATTTGTCAATAACAATATGTATTCCGAATATTTTTTCGTACGATTTTTTTTGTTTAGCATGAAATAAAAACTCCGCTAAATCGACTGTTTACTATGAATGTACAACGAAAACTGTTTTCACATTTAAAACAGGTTTTTTTTGTAGTAAAATGCAGTAAATGAGTAATGAATGCGAATATTTCAAAATTTACTCTCAAAAGAGCTGTTGCCTGAATAATTACACGAACGGAAAAATAGTAAAAATTAGTAAGATTAAAGAAACAGCTGAATCCAACTTCACTTAGTGTTGAAAAATATATAACTCTTTTAATTACACTGCACGACAGTGATTTGGATGTTTAAATAAAAATGGCCTTTTTTATGTATTTTTAACTCCTGATTACGATGGCGTCATTAGTTTTTCCCTATCAGCTCTAGTTTAAAATAGTGACATTTAGCATTTGCATAGTTAACGACACTTTTTGTATTATTCCGTTAATATTTCTCAAATGATTCTCCAAATTTAAAAATGCCTTCTCGATTATTAATCTACACAAAAATGTTTTTCATGTGGATAAAGTCAAATTTATGAATATATTTCAGGATATTTTACTGTTATTGTGAAGACGTTAAAAATCGTGTTTTCAGTTTAGTCCTTGAGTTTTTTTTTTGGATTCCAATTTTTTAACCTGGATAACTAATCTTTATGTATTTTTGTATACTAATTGCGAAAATATGCTTTTCTAGCCCCTCTAGCTATGGATATATTGTGCTTTACATAAAAAAATACTTTTAATTTTTCGATTCAAACGTCGTCTAAAAAAACATTTTTTTATACTACATTTGAAAACTATATTTATTTTTTTAAATAATAATAAAAAAAAGTTGGTTATGCAAGTAACCAACTCAATGAATGTGTGACGCGTTTTTTTCTTAGCGGCAAACAGCTAAATTATTTCTTCTGTCTAAATAAAATTAATCCAAGATAAAAAAGTTTTTTGCAAGTTATTTACGTTAAATCAATTGTGATTTTTATTTGTATTTGAGCGATAGCTTTGTAAAAAAGTCTGTACAATAAATATAAAGCCAAAATGTTTTCTACTCCTTCAACCTAACTTATACTGTCCTAATTATAAAATGGCACCGGCAGCTAAATGTAGGGACTGGAAAAAAAGTGTAACAAACGCTGATCATGCAAAATTTAGTTTCATACAACATGTGTAAAAATTTCTGACGATATTTATGCCCTACTCGGAAACAGTGCTAATATTAGCTTCAAGTGTAAAAAATATCTTTCTAAACCAAGCCCCAAAGGTGAGAATTTTACTATGCGGAAATACATCGATGAAAATCGATAGCAAATTTAAAGACAATTTCACATCATTTACTGCCTTAATGTGTTCGGAACAACTTATCCTCAAAAGCTTGATCGATACTTCGATTACTAGTTTACGTACTGACCTGTATTTTTCTGTGTCAGAACTCAAAAGCAACTTTGACCAGTGTAACACTAAAATAAATAGTGTTGAAGAAAACTTTTTGGAAAAAATATCCAGACTTGAACTGGAGCATAATAATATGGAAAAAAATTTAAATTTTTTTTTAATACATGTATTTATTTATTAGATCTTCAAATATGAACTAACAATAAGTATTCAAATCTTAAATCTAAAATATAATTATTAGGGCCGACCACTGCACTCAGTGATAGTTATAAATAATACATAAGTAGTGATAATCAAATAAGGAAAAAAAGTATTATCAAGAAATCCCATCTGGAGTGTTGAGTATTAGAGCCCTTGTGTCCCTCTTTTTTAGGCGGATGTGTCCAGTAAATATTACGAGCAAGCAGATTAGGATGTGACTCGAGTTTTGTTAAATATTTGCCTATTTTCTTAATGTACCATGGAGCAGATGTTATTAACCTTAAAATTTTGTTTTGTCGTTGAATTCTCTTTACATTGGAAGCTGAAGCAGTGCCCTATAACTGGATACCGTAACACCATATTGGCTTCAAAAGCGACTTGTATATTAAAAGTTTGCAGTCCAGGTTAAGTGTTGAATTTCTGCCAATCAACCTTTGAGATAACTTAAGTTTCATCTGAGTTAGCTTAAAGTCAATATGATGTTTCCATGTGAGCCTTCGATCAAGGTGTATACCAAGGTATTTTGCTTGGGATTGTTGAGGAATATTTTGATTGTTTATTCGAATAGGGGAACAAGTATTTCTTCTTAGGGTAAACGTTATATGGACACATTTTGTTCCTTTACCTTAATTCTCCATAAGTTCCACCACAATTCCAATTGTGTAATATATTCTTGTAGATATCGGTGCTATGCTGACTTCTATGCTGCTATGCTGACTTTTAAAATAAAATTTATGATCTGAGATGCACCCACTATCAGTTGAAATTGGGGACAATTTTGTCATGAGCAGCTTTTCGAAGAGTTTTGACATATATGACAGCAAACTTATTGGCCTATATGACTCAGCTTTAGTAAAATTTTTACCCGGCTTTGGAATCATTTTGGCTTTTGCAAGCTTCCAGATTTGTGGATAATACTCCAGTCGTAATATGGCATTAAAAATAAACAGCAGGATTCTCATTGCTTGATTCTCATTGAGTTCAGCAATTACTTTATGTACATCACGCATCTTAGACTTTAAGGGTCGAGGGGGTAGAGCAACTACACTCGGCAAATCAGCAACACCAGTACATGTATTTGGGGTAAATACGGATTTTAAATGCTCAGCAAATATTTTAAATTTTTCCGTATCGCTTCTTGCCCAACCTCCGGTAGATGTGCGCAGAGGTAGCTTAAACTCAACGGGTGTTTAAGCTTTCTAGTAGCGCGCCACAAAGAGCAATTAGATGTTGGTGTGACATCAAGACCTTCCAAATAATTTTTAAGAGATACAGTTTTTGCAGATGCAAGCAACTCTTGGAGTCGTTTAGAACATTATTTAAGTCTGGGTGATATGTGCTGTTGCCATTCCCTTCTAGGTCTTCTTTTTTCACACACGAGATGTTCAAAATCCCTGAAATAAATTTAGTAAACCCAGACTGCAGATGGGAGGTAGTGGAATGTTCAACAGCATGTTTAATATTTTCGTTAAGATTGGCAATGTCAGTTTCAATGTCATTGGGTGTTCTTATTGTAATATTTTCCGAGCAATGACTACTAATATATTTTTTTTAATCTCGGCCAATTAAAACGATTGTTCATCTCCATATATCGGTGAGGTAAGTCACTTCTTAGTGGGTTACAAATTTTAACGATAGTGGGGGAGTGATATGAGGAGAGATCTATAGAAGTTTCAACGTTAATTAAATTCCTAGAAATATTTGTCATGAATTTTTCGTACGATAGTAGGCCAGTAAGTGGGCTCCCCACTCGAAATAACATCTAAGCCCATTTTTTAAATTGTATTAAACGAAGCTCGACGTCTAGGTGTTACAAGGCGTGAACCACAGTACGTATGCTTTGCATTGTAGTCTCCAGCTGCCACGAAACAAGATCCAAGCGATTTCTAGAACTTCTCATACTGATATTCGGTAACTGAAAATCTCGGAGGTGAGTAAATTGATGATATCACGAAATTAGAACAAAAATTGTCTACAATAATATTCGTAGCTTGCATATATTCTTGACTAACGTTGTCAAGGACATAGTGCTTGAGTCTTGACTTAATTAGAATTGCAGATCCACCGCATGCTCTCCATCTAGGGTCCTTTGTATCATATTAGCCATTAATTTTAAAAAAGCTTCTCGAAGTCAAATGTGTCTCAGAGACCAATATTATATCAATAATTTTTTCCCCAAGGAAGTGCTCAAGTTCAAAATTTTTTTTTAAATCGCGCCGGATGGATTATGATGCATGACTGAATCCGTCATGGCTATCTGTTCTCATTATGAAATCGCTATAACGGCCAAAGATATAAATCAATGCATCTACACACAAAAAGAAAAAATGGTTTTCGCTAAGTTTACTCATGTACAAGTGCGACATGAGCTAATGAGAGCGTAAATTAAAAAGCCGACTATTAAATTAGAACATGTCATTGAGACTGATGTAGGGGCTAGAGTTTATCTTAAAGAAAACCTCACTGATGCTCGAAACATGTTGCAATATTTTTGCAGATCGTTACGCAGAAACAGCAAAATATCCTGGTGTCGTATACTAAACTGGGATCGACCTATGGCTAAAATTAAGATGACTGATGGTACTGAAAGAACCTTAACTTTTTTCTTAATTATTGGAATCGCCACGTAGGCGATTGATTTTTTTTCAGCTTTATATATACATATATCTTTACTTTTTTATCTTGTTTTAATTTACCTCACCAAAAACTTTTGTAATCCAAAGGCATATTTTTTTGCTTTGAAGTCTTGCTTACATTGAAGTCAACTACTACATTGCCTTTTGAATATTACCCAATAAGTTTGTTTTTTACATCAACTATCGGTTCCAATCAAATTAAGATCTTGTTTTGTATAGTTATAATAAACATACATATCTGATACAGGTTTGCCTCTCTTCTAAAATTCATTTCTATCTTTTTCATTTTGAAATGTTTTGGTGAGAGTACTTATTGATAATTAATTACTTCTATTTGGTTAAATTTTCCTGAGCAATCGTTTTTGTAAATTTTTTTTATTGTTATTAAATTTTATTAATTAGTATTTTAATATTGTACATTATCATTTTAAAATTAAAACTTTTTACAATTTTTTACAGATTCCATATTTTATGACAAACAACATTAATGCAAATTTAGGCCCAACCAATAATTAGCGACTAATCAATTAAGAACGTCTTGACAGATCTCACAAACTTGATGAACTAACATCCATCTTTAGAAACTCGTCACTAGATATTATTTGTGTATCAGAGACATGGTTAAATGCCATTATTTATGATCGTGTTATAAATATTCCTGGCTTCACTGTATGTAGGAGTGATCGACCGATAGATCGTAGAGGAGGGGTCGCGATTTATGTTGCTGAAGGTATCACGTTAAAGGTTGTTTATAGATGTGAAGAATATTTTTCTTGGAAGGGCTTTTCATTGAAATTTTTAATGGTACTAGTGCGTGCATGATTGGAGTTATTTATCTTCATACGGGCGAACTGTGCACTATGGAGCGTTCACTCAGAGACATTTTTGTACGATATAAAGACATCATAATAGTTGGTGACTTTAATAATGAAATGTTTAATGCTACTTAATCCTTAAACATGCGCTTGCTTTGTAGACGCCATGGGTTGAGGTGCTAGCATAACTGTTCGCCAACCCATCTTGACTTGTTTCATTAATCGACTTCTTTCTACTCAGTGACAGTATGTTAGTCAGTACATCTGCTTAGATTCAAATTCCTTTCATTTCCCATCATTGACTTGTCGGTGCTTCTTTCAGTATTCGTGTTAATACCGTACTGAATACAATTTTTTTTTTCAGAGATTATTCCAGGACTGACTTAGGGGCTATTGAGGGACATTTAGCTCAAACCGACTTTTCAGATCTATATGCTTCTGGTAATACAGACAAACCACTCTTGTTTTTTAATAACCTCTTTAACACTCTTTTGAATTATGTTCCTCTCAGATAATTTGTGCGCAATGTTAGCCCACTTCGACCGAAATTTAACAATCACATAATTTATCACAGATCTCTAACTAACTAAGCTGATAGATGTGACAGAAAGTGGACTATATATCGCAGGCTTCGCAACATTACTAAGACAAAGATATGAAAATTTTAAAGGAGATATAGTGCCCGTATATTCCGCTCTGGTAATTGTAAACAAATGTGGAAGACTTTACATAATGCTGGTGTTTCTGAAAACAATTATGTAAACCCTGACATTGATGTTGATGTGTTAAATGATCATTTTATAAACAGCCAATTACATTCAATTAAATATAATTTGGACTTCTCACTACTTAGTAAATCTCGCAGTCGGATCTTGTTTTGGCCTTATCTGACATAAAGTCTGCATCAATTGGTGTTGATGGTACTTCAATAAAATTTCTTAAGATTATTTTTCCTTATATTCGCAGAAATCTTCTTTATCTTATTAATTGCATACTTACTTCTTCAGTTTTTCCCAGTGGCTGGAAGTTTTCGCGAATCATACCTATTCCAAAGAATGGTCGTCAACTTTCTGTCGAAAATGTCAGACCGATCAGCATTTTACCTGCACTATCAAAGGTTGTTTAAAATATTATAAAGGGTCAGCTCACAAGTTGGATCGAAAATAAACGATTGCTAAATGTATGTCAATATGGTTTTCGTATCGGCTGTAAAACACGACTTCTTTTGACTGGACTTACTGATTTCATTATAGTTAATTCCAATTTGGGTAAACTGACTGTCCTAGTTTCTCTCGATTTATCAAAGACATTTGATCAGGTTGATCATACTTTATTGATTAAGAAACTGAACACTAAAGTTGGCTTCTCTATTTCGTCTTGTCGTTTAATTTGGTCTTGCTTGACAGGTCGTCAGCAATTTGTTTCCATTAATGGTTTGAGTTACGAAGTTAAACAAGTCCGGTCAGGGGTTCCACAGGGTTCGGTTATTGGTATCAATTATCTAATGCTTCACAATCTACCATTAACTTTGAACTCGCTGTAGTGGAAAATTTGTATGCAAATTTGTAGACAAAACTAAAGCTATAATTTTTGGCTTGAACAGATCGGCTAGCCTCCACTTGGATGCTAAATGTTTCCATTAAACTTGTTGACAATATAAAATGTCTTGGCGTGATACTTAACAGTAGATTATCGATCGATCAACATATTGATAGAGTCTACTACAAGACTTGTTTCGCATTGCAAAGGTTGTATCACCTGAACCTGGTTCTTCCCTTCCATGCAAGCTAAAAGGGCTTATTTCGCACAAAAACTATTGCGTGGAATTATACACGGGATGTAACTTGGGTAATAGGAACAGAATAAGGCTCATTACAAACATGGTTGTGAGATTTGTCTATGGTCTTAGGATTAGGGCACATGTCTCGAATTACTTACATGACTTCCTGCACTTAACATTTGATGACTATTTGAAATTTCGACTACTAATTTATCTATTTAATATTACTAAAAATCAAAGACCCACCTTTATTGTTGAGATAATATCCTTTATCAGATCGGCAAGAAATCCGCAGATTTTCATATCTTGTATATACATCTTTACCTATGAGAAATATTTCGTAGTACGTGCAGCTCGCTTATGGAACTGCTTACCAAGACTTTGCTATGTCTAGGTCATCACTTCAGCGGCGATTAATAATCTTTTTTAACATGTCTAATGTCTAGTGAAGTATTTATATAATTTTAAATAAAATAATTTGTTTTCTTTTCAAGGAATTTTATTTTGACGACTATAGCCACGCTTCTAATTCATATTTTAAACTGATCTTTTATTACAAAAATATTACGCCTTATATACTAATTATAAGAAGATTCTAGATTTAGAATTAATGGGAAAGTTATAAAACGAATTGAAATATGATAAATATCTTAAAACTAAATCAGTGCTTAAAATTAGTATAAACATATGTGGTAAATTAAAGTGTACTACAATCCACCCTTTAAATATTATTTCGTTCCCACAGCGGCGATTGTTTTGGTGCGGCAGATTGTGTGTGGCTATATCAAGTGCCATACACTTCACAGCAACGTTAATTCTTTCTATTATGCCGACATTGCACATTTGCACTTGGCCTTGAATATTTCGCCAGTGCAGCCAAACTGCATAACGACATATTGTCAAACGATCACCGTTAGTATGAGTTCAAGGTTAGTGCGATATTTGACTCTTGAAAATATGCATGCAAGCGCTTAAAATGATGAACAATTTGTGCTGTATTTAAAAGAATATGATAATGCTATACTAGCTATTTATTGGGTTTATAGCGTTAAATTGATTAATTGTGTAATTGTTAATCTGTTTAACTGCAAACTATTCAATTTATTAATTTGTTTTGCATATACTATGACATAGTGCAAACTTCTATCATATAAGTTTATTTTTTTGATCTCGTGCATATACACTTATTTTTACATATAACAAAATATTTGCATATTGTATTAATCAGCCCAATCGTGAATATTCCCTCGGAATTTCTTTCTCACGGAAAATTTTCTCGAGAAAACATTCCTCCAATCATAACTTCATTGGGAACAAAAAAGAGTAATACGTAGTATCACCGCATTACGAAGCTCTTTGTTTTGCTTGTTTGTTGCCATTTTGTTTTTCCCTTTTTTTGAGTCAGAGAATAAACAAAATTATTAAAATTCACCAACTTGAAAAAATATGTAAAAATAAGTTTATAAATGACTTATTTGGACATTTGTTGTGTTTTTTCACATAGGAGAACTATAAACTACAAGTTTATGTATATAAATTGTGTTTTAATTGTGTATTAACTATGTTTTTATGTAAACTCCTTTCTATTTTGCAAGGGAAAGGTTTTTAGTGAAAAAGCAAGTTCAACGGCGTTCATAATACCTACTTTTTTCTCGAAGAGTTTTTTTATTCCCGAATTTGTTAAAAAAAAACGGGGAAAACAAATTCATAATTGGAGAAAAGGGAAAAGTGACAAAACTCGCACGGAATTGTTATTCATGATTGGGCTGAATATAAATGTATTTAGATTTTATTTGATTTTGAATTTTTAAAATACGTTACAATTCATACGATTGTATTATCTTGTAATAGTTTTTAATGACCAATAGGCCACTTTTAAATAAATGAAAATTAAATAAAATAAAGACGCAGGGTATTTTGCATTTACATGAGTAAATAGCAAACGATGGTCGCACACCTAGAAATGTACCAATAATTACTGGATAATAATTAATTAATTATTAATTATTATTACGGCTTCAATATTAATACTGTAGTATCTCTTTCTATTAATATATATATAATATATATATATAAAATATATATATATATAATATATATATATATATATATATAGACGGGTATTTCAACGTGGCACCACCAATAGCAACATGGGTGCAATATATTGTCCCTACTGTTGCTTTCATTACAAAGTCTCTGAAAAATCTTAAAGGATATTTGCATATAATGTCAATTCATAAAATAAATATTTTTTTATTTATGATTTGAGCGGGCTAAAGTTCGTAACGCTTTTAGAGTAAAATTAACTGTGATAATTATTAATGAACAAAAAAAAAATTAATTTAGTTGTAAATATTCAGTTCTCGTGGCACCTTCATAGCGAACAGTCGATTAGCGGAGATTTTTCTTACATACAAACAAACAAAAAATTATACAAAAAATTATTCGTAGTACATATTATTCGTAATAGGTACAAACTGACTTTAATAAATAAGCTTTATTGCTTTGATAATATTTTTACATAGTGGAAATAACAAAAATACAAAAAAACGCAAACAAAAAAAATATAAACAGTGACATTGAGGAATACTCTATACGAGTACCTCAAAAACAGACAAACAATCATAAATTACAAAAACAAAAGAAACCGTAAAAACACAAAAAGTGCCCTTGAGGAATACTCTATATGAGTGCCTCAAATACAAAAAATTATGAAGTGAGTTCTAACGGCAGAAACGCCTATTTTACTGTGAGTTCTGAAGCTCTTAATGAAAAAAATAAAAATAATAAATCTAATGAAAGTGTTCTTTTAACGGCAAAGCCAATTTTTCGTCAGCGATCAACTTCGCTTTGTCCAATGCCAAATAGTAGTGATTCATTAACATTACAATTGCCTAGTACTTCTTCATATAAGTCAGTAATATCATCCCCTTCAGGCTCGTATTCGTCACTTAACAAAGTTATCACTACAGATAACAGTATTTCAAAACCCAAGGTGCAAGTCGGTATGGACAGATATATAACCGTGGTAAAGCGTGGGCGAAGCCCGAATTCTTCAAAAGTTTCATCCGCTCCAAAGATGTCTAGAGATAACAGCGCATCCTCAAGTAATCGCCAAAACCGTTTTAAAATTTTGCAAGATGAGAACGACAAACCCGATGTATCCTCGAATAAGACATCCAAGCCGCCACCAATCTACTTGAGAGAGAAAAATTCAAATGCCCTTATTAAAAAATTAATTTCGGTCATTGGTGAAAATAAATTCCACATTGTCCCAATAAAACGTGGCAACATCGATGAAACGAAAATTCAAATTTATGATGAAAAGGATTTCCGCAAAATGGTTTCTGAATTTAAAACAAATAAAACAAGCTTCTACACATACCAGCCTAAGAGCGCTAAAGGCCTGCAGATCGTATTGAAGGTCATAGATTCTTATGTTGTCCCTGAAGAAATAAAATATGCACTTGTCCTCCAGGGATTTAAGGTAAAGAATGTATCAAACATATTTAACAAAGAAAAAGTACCCCAACCCCTATTTCGTGTTGAACTGGAGCCAAATGATATCCAGTTGAAAAAAACGAGACTCATCCTATTTATAGCCTTAAATACCTTTTATACAGAAAAATCACAGTTGAAGAGCCAAATAAGCGTGCAGGCCCCGTGCAGTGTCATAATTGTCAAGAATATGGCCATACAAAAGCTTACTGCAATTTACCTACAGTGTGTGTTATCTGCGGTGAATTGCACGGTACGATCAAGCGGGAAAAAATGCAGTAATTGTGGAGGCAATCACACCGCTAACTACAGAGGATGTCCTGTGTACTCTTTCGTCAAGCAGGCCATGGTGCAAAAACCTAAATTAGCTCCAGCTCAACCATTAAACGCGTACTCCGCCTCTTTTGCCCAGTGAGCCAACCAGTTACTTCACGTGTATCGTATGCCGATGCTGCTAAGGCTAGTTCTATTCCCACACCAAATGTTTCACCGCCAAATAATTCAACGAATGCAAATTCAAGCTTTAACTTTAGTCGCCTTGAAGCTACTATTGAGAATCTGGTGCTAACTATAAACAACTTTACAACAAATATGACTACCATGATGCAAGAAATGCTGAGAATGCAGAATACTCTGCTTCAAACGTTAATTAACAAGCCATGAACACGTTAAAAATATGTTTCTGGAACGCAAACGGCATTCGCCAACATAAAAATGAACTTGAGCAATTCCTTACGGAAAAAAATATTGATATAATGTTGGTCTCTGAGACTCATTTGACTTCTAGAAGCCTCTTTAAAATGAATGGCTACACTTTATATGACACAAAGGACCCTAGAGGGAGAGCATGCGGTGGATCAGCAATTCTAATAAAGTCAAGACTCAAGCACTATATTCTTAACAACATTTGTGAAGAACATCTACAAGCAACAAATATCTGCATTGAAAATTTTTGTACAAATTTCGTGATATCTTCAATTTACTCCCCTCCCAGATTTTCAATCACTGAGGACCAATACGAGAAGTTCTACAAATCTCTTGGACCTTGTTTCGTTGCAGCTGGCGACTACAATGCTAAGCATACGTTCTGGGGTTCGCGTCTTATTACGCCTAGAAGTAGGGCGTTGTTCAACACAATTTCAAAAATGGGTTTGGATGTTATTTCAAGTGGGGAGCCTACTTACTGGCCCACTGACGTACGAAAAATTCCGGATGTTATAGATTTCGGCGTCATAAAAAGTATTTCTAGGGAATTAATTCACGTTGAAGCTTCCCTAGATCTGTCGTCTGATCACTCTCCCACGATCGTTACAATCTGTAGTCCACTGAGAAGCGCTTTACCTCACCCATATGTCAAGATGATAAATCGTGTTAATTGGCTGGGATTCAAAAAATATCTTAGTAGTCATTGCACGGAAAATATTACGCTAAGAACACCCAATGATATTGAATCGAACATTGCAAATCTTAACGAGAATATTAAACAAGCTTCTGAACATGCCACTACCTCCCATCCGTATACTGGGTTCAATAAAATTTATTCTACAGACGTTGAACATCTCGTACATGAAAAAAGAAGAGCTAGAAGGGAATGGCAACAGCACAGATCACCTCAACACAAAATCAGATTTAAAGAGTGCACTAAACGACTCCAAGAGTTGCTTGCATCTGAAAAAACTGCATCTTTCAAAAATTATCTGGAAGGCCTTGATGTCACACCAGCATCTAATTACTCTTTGTGGCGCGCTGCTAAAAAGCTTAAAACACCCGTTGAGTTTAAGCCACCTCTGCGCACATCTACCGGAGGTTGGGCAAGAAGCGATACTGAAAAAGGTAACATATTTGCTGAGCATTTAAAATCCGTATTTACACCAACTACATGTACCGGTGTTGCTGATTTGCCGAGTGTAGTTGCTCTACCCCCTCGACCCTTAAAATTTACGATGTGTGATGTACAAAAACTAATTGCTGAACTCAACCCGAAAAAAGCTACCGGTATGGATGGAATTAGTAACCAGATGCTGATTAAGTTACCTCGTATTGCAATTAGAATCCTGTTATTCATTTTTAATGCCATTTTACGACTGGTGTATTATCCAGACTGCTGGAAGCTTGCCAAGGTTAAATTGATTCCAAAGCCAGGTAAAGATCTTTCCAAGGCTGAGTCATATAGGCCAATAAGTTTACTGTCAACAATGTCAAAGCTTTTTGAAAAGCTACTCATGACAAAATTGTCTTCAATTTTAACTGATAATGGGTGCATCCCGGACCATCAATTTGGTTTTAGAAGCCAGCATAGCAAAATTGAGCAAACGCATAGATTGGTTCAATTTATCAGAAAAACATTTGAGGAAAAGAAGTATTGTTCTGCCGTGTTTATTGATGTTTCTCAGGCATTTGATAAAGTGTGGCATGAAGGCCTGATTTTGAAATTGAAGACATATTTACCAATAAACATTCTAAATCTTTTGGAAAGTTACATTGTTGCACCAAAATTTACAGTTGTGGAAGGACACTTTATGAGTATGCCTGAAACTATCTCATCCGGTGTGCCACAGGGGAGTATACTGGGGCCATTTTTATATTTGATTTATACTTGTGATATGCCTGTGAGCAGTAGTATCCACACTTCTACATTTGCCGACGATACGGCCTGCCTTAGTATGCATGAAAACCCTGATGAGGCATCCCGAAAACTCCAGGAACACATTAGCCAGATGGAACTATGGTTAAACTTATAGAGAATTAAGGTAAATGAACAAAAGTGTGTCCATATAACATTTACCTTACGAAGAGATACTTGTTCCCCCATTCGGATTAATAATCAAGTTGTTCCTCAACATTCACATGTGAAATATCTTGGTATACACCTCGATCGACGGCTTACATGGAAACATCACATTGACTATAAGTTAACTCAAATGAAACTAAAATTAACTCAGGTACATTGGCTGATTGGCAGAAATTCAACACTCAGCCTAGACTGCAAACTTTTAATATACAAGTCGCTTTTAAAGCCAATATGGTGTTACGGTATCCAGTTATGGGGCACTGCTTCTGCTTGCAATGTAGAGAGAATTCAACGAAGACAAAAAAAATTTTAAGGTTAATAACATCTGCTCCATGGTACATTAAGAATTCAAATATACATCGTGATTTAAATATGCCACTAGTGACTGAAGAAATTGCAAAATACGCAGGCAAATATCTAACTAAACTCGTGTCACATCCTAATCCGCTTGCTCGTAACATTTTTAACTTTACTGGACACATCCGCTTAAAAAAGAGAGATACAGGGGCTCTAATACTAAACACTCCGAATGAAGTTGCTTGGAAAAAATTTTTTTTTTGCTTATCACCACTTATGTATTATGTACAACTATCACTTAGTTATGTCTGGCATTGGTCGGGCCTATTAATTATATGTTAGATTTAATATTTGAATACTTATTGTTAGTTCATATATGAAGATACAATAAATACAAAAAACATGCATAAAAAAAAAAAAAGTTGGAAATATTCTGACTCAAACAAAGTTAAACGGGACATCGGGCTGTTTTCGAAAACCACTAAACCTTCATCAGCGTTCTTTTGTGTTTGGTCTACTGTGTGTGGTATCAGTTGATGTAGATTTCGCTTTATATACGTAACTTTTATGCAAATGTAATATGAGAATTGTTTTAATTCATCGCATTTAAATTTTCTGAAAGCTTTTTTGTAATGAAAGCTCAATTTTACCATACTTAAATTTACAACAGTATTGCAATTGTCGTTTGTTCTTTACTAATTATGCACATGTTAGTTAATTTGCTTAATTTTGTTCTGTTTAAGTCAAACATTTTTCGTTTGTTACTATTAAGTTTAATTTATTTAGGGTCTTATGCAAAAAAAACTTAACAAAGCTTTGCAAAGCAATGTCAAGTAAAATTGTATTCTAAAAAAATATTATATCAAAATTCTAAAGTAGGCACCCACGTTTGATAAGACTACTTTAAGTTGATATTTCCAAAATGTGTATTTTGTACCTCAAATATTTTTGTTAATATAGCACATATTGATTCATGTTACATCTGAAAATGAAGCAAGAAATTTTAGCTTAGATTTAATTTTAATTTTTTTAGTTTAGATTTAATTGTTTGTCATGTAATCGAAAACATCATCAGATTATCCAACTGATTTGAAATACATAGTAAAATCTACAAAAAAATATTAAAATAAATACAATGGCACAAAACTGTTTCAGTGATGTACATACAATCAACACAAATCGAAAAAAGCCGGATATGCAAATACTCATTTCACTCGAATAAAAGAAGTTGTAATAAATATTCCATGTTTATCATATTTTTTACTTTTACTCCATAGAAATGTTTATCTATTTTCCTTTCCATGTCAGAAGCTCATATTGCTTAAATTAGGTTACTTTACTTCAAGATAATAAAAGGTTATTTAATAATTTAAAAAAATATTTGAATGCCCGAATGAAATTTTATTCAATTTTGTACATCATAAGCTGTGAAGTGGTTGTTGAACATGGTGGTGTTACCATTATTTATAATTAAATAACAAAACAGTTAAAGTTGTCTTTTGTATATAATTTCTTAACAAAGCAATGTTAGCCTTAAAGTGTTTGGCAACTACTATAAACTTTAAAGCTAAAGTAAAATATTTTTTTTTGCATAAGGCGGTTAATTTTTGTCACAGGCCCATGGCTATTAATTGCATGCAGTTAATTTTAATTATTATTGTTCGAACTTCATTGGTTTCAATATTTCTGATTAGATCGGGATAAAGTTCGTATCGCTTTTTAAGTCAAATTACATGTGATAATTATTAATGACTTAACACTAAACTTAGTTGTAATACTGAACTTCATTGATTTCAATATTTCTGATTAGATCGGGATAAAGTTCGTATCGCTTTTTAAGTCAAATTACATGTGATAATTATTAATGAACAAACAACACTAAACTTAGTTGTAAATATTTTCACTAAAGCTATGTACAGACGATTGTTAGGTCTTAGAATACTGTCGAAAATTGCCAGTACAATATTCCTTGTCAGTTCACACGGTTGTAAGAAAATCTTACAATTTATTGCAAGACGGTTGTATAGCAATAAATTCATCTGATCGTCAGTCGAAAAATTGTCAGCTCACACGGTTGTCATATGCAAAAATTGTCAGATCTGTTGTTATGCGTTGCCAGACTCAAAGCATTTGTTAGAAATTGTTAAATATCAATCGTTTGTGTTAAGTGAAAAAAGTGAAAGTATAAATTATTGTGGACTATAAAGAAGCAATTGCAATGATTTTGTGTGCATATATTTTACTATAAATTTTTTCTTTAAAAAAAGCGTGTGCAGTGTTGCCCATAAAAATAATTCTCACAATTAGACATTGTCAGATGCATAAACTTTGCACATCTGACAATATTAAAATGTCTGACAAATATCTGGCAATAATTTTACAATGTGTCCACACGATTGTAAGATGTCTGACAATTTGTTGTCAGCTGCTAGTCTTGCAATGGACTGACAATGTTTTTCCGGCAACGACATCTGACAAAATTTGTCAGTTCACACGATTGTTAGAAATTTTGTGCACATTTTACTGGCAATATTGTAAGATCTCACATACATAGCTTAACACATAGTTGATGAGAACAACTAGCTGCTTTCGAAGGCCACTAAACCTTCATCATCAGAGTTCTTTTGTGTTTGCTCCACTGTGTGTGGTGTCAGTTGATGTAGATTTCTGCTTTATATACGTAACTCAAAAATGCAAATACAATGTGTGTGTTTTATTGTGTTTAAATCCAGATGACAACTGTCTTTTATTTTATTCATTTGATGTAACAGTGTTGCCATATTTCTCACATACTAGTATACATATAACATCTCCTTTTTTTAGACTATTAAGTAATAGTGAGATAAATAAATACAAATTTTAAGATTTCATTAAATAAATATAAAATTTGGAATTTATTTACGTAACCAACGAGCATTTCTTCTAAATACCGAGCCATCCTCCAGTTATATCCAATATGACCTTGGAGCATCATGAGTTTCCAATATTTCTGCCTTTATCCATCCTTTTCGATTGTGGTTATACCATATTTTCTCCCCTTTTTCAAATGGTTGCTTTGCACTTGCTCCGCGATCATAGTATTTCTTAGCATATCGGTTCTTTACATCAATATTATTATTTATGTTCGGCAAGACACTTGGCTTATACAAAGAACTTTTCACTGGCAAAGTTCGTGTTTTTCTTCTCATCAAAATTTCTGCTGGTGATGCATTTACTTCTTTCAAATGAGTATTTCTGTATTCAAGAAATGCGAGCCACAGTTCCTCTTGATTTTCCAGACTTTTTTTATAAATTGTTTTGCTATTCCCACGTATCTTCTGCGAAGCCATTAGATTAGGCATATCCTGGGCTCGTTACTAGTTTTATATCATTTTTTATGCAAAAGGTTTTAAAATAAATTGAATTAAATGGCATGTTATCGGAGACAATTCCGTCGGTATTCGATGCTGCGAAAAACAATTTTTAGTTTATCTATACATTCATTTGCTGTTTTTGATTTCATTGGAATTATGTCTAAGTATCTTGAATAATAATCAGCAACAATAAGAAATGTATTTGCAGCATACTCGCTATTGTCAA
This sequence comes from Tachina fera, assembly GCA_905220375.1. Lineage (NCBI taxonomy): Eukaryota > Metazoa > Arthropoda > Insecta > Diptera > Tachinidae > Tachina > Tachina fera. The sequence continues at coordinate 76,340,060 of LR999965.1, read as the reverse complement.
TACCCAGCTTATTGTAGGGTAATTTTGGAACCGTATGGTGCATAAGTGGGTCCTTTATATTCGAGAAGCAGTTCTTTTGACAAACTGAGCATTTTGCAATCATATTTTCTATTGATTTATCAATCTTTGGCCAATATACTAAACTACGGGCTCTGTTTTTTGTTTTTTTCACTCCCAAATGTGAAGCGTGCAATTGCGATAAAACTTCTTCACGTAATCCAATTGGTACAATTACTCTGGCATTTAAAAATATAATATAATTTTCAACAAACAAATCGTTTCGCAGTTTCCAATAGAATTTAATATCTTCATTTAAATAAAGCTTATCTCTTGGCCATCCATTCAATAAAACTTTTCTCAACTCCCATAAACACTTATCGTTTTTTAAATGTCTTCTAAAGCTTTCTAATCGATTATTTGTAACATTTATAGAGTGTATAAATTCATTTAAATCTTCAATTTCTAAAATTTGTTGTTCCCTTATTATAATACCGAGATAAATAGTCTGCAATATATAAGTATTTTCCTGGAATATGTATTAAATTTATATTATATTTTATTAAACTCAATTTCATCCGTCGGAGTCTTGCTGATGGAATCTTACAGAAATATTTTTTTATTATTGCTACAAGGGTCTTGTGGTCGCTTTTAACCGTAATTTTTCTGCCATATATGTAATAATGAAATTTTCGACATGCAAACACGACAACCAGTAGCTCTTTCTCGGTTTGAGCGTAATTAATCTTCGCATCAGTAAGACTTCTAGACGCAAACGCAATAGGCTTACCATTCTGTGTAAGACGACAGCCAATTCCAGATTTAGAAGCATCAGTCTCTAAAGTTATTTCCTTATTTTCATAAAATGAACGTAGTGTAGGAGCATTGGCAATTAACTGTTTAATCGACTCCAAACAATCATCGTGCACATACTGCCACTGGTAAACAACATTTTTCCTCAACAAATCTCTAAGTGGTTGCGAGATCTCAGCTAGATAGGAATATATTCCCGTATATAATTTATCATGCCAAGTAATTTTTGTAAATCAGCTTTATCCTTAGGCTTACCTATATGCAATATGGCTTTAACTCTGTCTGGATCCCATTTAATACCCAAATGGGATATGATTTTTCCCAAATATTTTACTTCAGAAACTCGAAACTGTATTTTGTTGGTATTAAACTTAATGTTTAAATCTCTTGCTCTATCTACTACAGATTGTAAGATCCGGTCATGCTCTGCAATACTATCTGCCGCTATCAATATATCATCAATAAAAACTATAACACCTTTAATATCTTCAAAACTACGCTCATTATACTTTTGGAAAACTTCAGGGCCAATCTTTATAAAATATGGTAATGGTTTGAAACGATTATCTCCAAACGGTGTACTATATGTACATATTTCGCTCATTTCCTTGCTAAGTCCGACTTGCTAAAAGCCTTATTTTAAGCCAAGCACAGTAAAATAACGTTTGTTAGCTAGTTTTGCAGATATTGATTCGAACGATGGGATTATATGATTTTCAAATAATATATCGGCATTAACGTTTTGAGGGTCAATGCATAGGCGGAGTTGCCCAGTTTTTTCGAAAATAACCAAGTTTGATGCCCTTTCAATGGGACCATCAACACGCTCTATAATGTCTCTATCAACCATTTGCTTTAATTCCTTTTTCACACGTGCATTTAATGACAATAGTATACGTCTAGCTGCTTTAAAAACTGGAAGAGAATCTTTTTCTAGTTTAATATCTAAATTACTGACAAAACAACCCAAACCTTCAAATATGTCACGATTCTTTTTAATGAATACTTCTTTTGTCAACTTACTAATTGTAATTATACGTTTTATTAAATTGAGCTTCTCACATGCTCCCAAACCTAGCAGAGGTTCATAAGGTATATCTATTATCGTAAATCTCAAAATTGTTATTTCATTACGACACATCACTACACAATCAGCTGTCCCTTTAAAATTTAAATAAGTTCCTCCGTAGCTCTGTGGAGGAATACCACTTCTTTTTATTTTAATGTTTTTCATATGTTTCAGAAATCTGTATGGTAAAACGCTAACATTAGCACCTGTGTCTAGCTTACTCGAATTTTTTCATACCACCGTTTTCTTTCCGCACTTATTTCAGCAATATTATGTAAACAAATTTTATTATCTTGTGATGAAAAATTATTATTGTCTTTTATTTCGCGCAATTTTGACGCATAACGAGAGATGCTAAAATGATTTAAACGTCCACAGTTGTTGCACCGTTTTCCAAATGCTGGACAACGCCGGTTAACATGTGTACCTTTACAAAATTTGCAATTAATTGTTTTTTCTTTACTTTCATTTGTTATTGTTTGCGAGTATCCGTTACTCTCTTTCATTTCAGTGTTATTTTTTACTGGAAATTTGGTGTTATATTTTGCCTTTGCGTTTAGTGCGTCAACTGATAAGAAATTTGCTGTTTGCTTTTGCATGTCATTTGCATGTTTTTCAACCAATTCAGATGTCCGTGCATTTTCAATGGTTTTTTGCAGATATAAGTTATCCGTTTCAAGGAAGTTTTTCCGAAGTTTGTTGTTGTTAATGCCAATTACAATATTGTCTCGAATCATTCTAACAGGATTGTTATAATCACAACCTTTAACTAATTTCCGCAAATCAAGCAAATAATTGTCAAACGATTCGCCGTCTTCTTGTTTCTTAGAAATAAACTTGAAAGCCTCATAAACCTCATTTTTTTTGGAGTACAATAGTTTGCAACCGCATTAACCACTGCATCATAATCTCTCTTTTGCTCTTCAGTCAAACCCAAAGTGTTAAATATATCACCCTTATTCCAGTTGTCGTCATCGACGTCACTTTAACACAATACCAAAAAATTGGAGCTTGTTTACCCGATCTCGAGAACAATTTTGCGCAACTGGCAATCTATTTCCGTTCCCTAAGGTCTATAAAATAGCAAAAACCTGCCAACAGGAATCAGTTATTTTCGACAACGAATACACGAGCACCAATTTTTTGGTGTTGTGTTGAAGTGACGTCGATGTCGACAACTGGAATAAGGGTGAATATATATTTTTTTTACACCGGCTGCGCCATGTTTTATTGTGTTTAAATCTAGATGACATCTGTCTTTTATTTTATTCATTTGATGTAACAGTGTTGCCATATTTCTTACATACTAACTTAAGTTAACTTAAGTTTCATCTGAGTTAGCTTAAAGTCAATATGATGTTTCCATGTAAGCCTTCGATCAAGGTGTATACCTAGGTATTTCACTTGGGAAGGTTGAGGAATATCTTGATTGTTGATTCGAAGTATCTCTTCTAAGGGTAAACGTGTTCATATAATTCAATTCTCCATAACTTCAACCATTTTTCCAGCTGGGTAATATGTTCCTGGAGATTGCGGGATGCCTCATAAGGGTTTTCGTGCACACTCATGCAGGCTGTATCATCGGCAAAGGTAGAGCTGGGGATATTATTGCTCACAGGCATATCACAAGTATATATTAAATACAAGATAATGTTTATTGGCAGATATGTCTTCAATTTTAAACTAAGCCTTCGTGCCATACTTTATCAAACGCCTGAGAAATATCAATAAAAAAGCAGAGCAATACTTCTTTTCTTCTAATGTTCTTCTTATAACTTGGACCAATATATGCGTATGTTCAGTGGTGCTATGCTGACTTCTAAAGAGACGAGGGGTTAGAGAAACTGCACTCTAAACGTAAAGTGAGTCCGCTATCCTCCATGATATTTAAAAGTATATTCAAGCGATCGATACCTTCATCAATGGTCTTACTGGGAATTATTACGTCATCCAGATATGGGCATTTACAGGGACTGGACTGGTTTTATATTTAGTGGACTGGTTTTATATTTAGTGGTAAGTTTGTATTTATGTATAAATAGGTTTCTAAGATATTAGCAAATAAAAAAGGAAATGCAAAACTCTGCGAAATTAATCTTTTTTTAAATCGCGAAACTTAAATTGATCTGTACTAATTTGGCTTTGCGTTAGTGTTTGTTGCTTTAAAATCATTTTATTATTGTTTTTTATACAAGCAATACTTGATACGTAACGTTATATTCGTTACATGACATATTTTTCCATAGTAATGTATTTGAGTAAAATATAAAAAAATTTATGTATTTATTTATTTCAGCTCAGTTCAGGATATTATGTATCTATCGTTTTACAAAATGATAAAGGGAATATCGTGATTTTCAAAATATTTTCAGCACGTGATACATATTAAATTAAATTGAACTAGAATTTTCAGGAATAATTTTTTAATCTGGAGTAAGTTCAGTATTTTCAACTCTTATTGAATGAGATATTTTTATTAGTTAATACGCGTTCGAAAGTAAATTCGTCAATGTTCTGGATTGCGCATTATTTTCACATGTTTTCTTGTGAGTTCGAACGTTAAATCACATGCTACACCATTTTAGGTTTAAATTTAAAAACAAAATTATTGTATGTCTTCGAGCATCCGAATTCAAAAAAAAACAATTTGGAAATGGACGATCTGAAATTCTTAGATATATTGGTTTTCACTTTTAAGCAAAAAACTTGTATTCTTTACATTTCTTAACAGTCTTGTGCAAAATGCAACAAGAAAATCAAAAATGTTAACTCGTCCATTTTAAATTGTTTCTTCTAAACAAATACTATTAATTTGTATTTTCTACATTTTATTTTAAACAGGCGTAGAATATGCTTAAACATCCGAACTCACAAGAAAACATGTAAAAGAAATGTGGAAGCCAGAACTTAAACGATAATCTGACCTTCATTTTTCCCGATATCTTTTTGTCTCACGATTTTTTTTCTCTTTTAGCAAATTGTTGTCATCTTTGGTCAACTTCAAACTCTTCTATCTTTAATAGGTCTTTTTTAAATTGGTTAAATAATGCTTTTCAATTTCCTTTTTCTTTTTCGCCACCCTCTACATAAAAAGATTTTTTAACCCATAACAATATTTTTTTCTGAAAATAAAGCATTACTTACGATTATGACCTCGACAAACTTTGAATACTAACTAAAAAAAATTTATAAAAAAAATAAAATTTTACTTACAATGACGAAAGCTACAAACTTTGTCTGCCTCTAAAGATATTTGTTTTGAAAGTTTTTGCAAAGTGCAAAATATTTTTAAGTTCTGTTGCCAAAATTTGTTTAATAACCAACTTTTAAGACACTTGGCCCTGATGAGTCAAATGTAACTATAATATTTCATCCTTTTTGGAAACAAACGTTATATTAAAAGATAACGGAAAACAAGTGGAAAAGATTAATGTTAAATGATATTTATTTACTCTCTCTTCATTTATTCCTATTATTTGTAGTTTTAAAAACATATTTATGGAAAAAGCACAACCGCTACATATGTACTTATTAATGTTTTAACATTAAAGAGGAAATATGATTAAATATTACGAGTTAGAAAATTAGAAATTAATTTTTGGCCGCCAGGTTTTTCTTCACTACAACTGAGATGGCGTATAAATACATTACAGTCAAATTATTTGAAGGGTATTTTATGATACTATCGGTCACACAAAGCTTTTTAATAACTTTTAAATTGTTGGTCATGGTTTACCTTTTGCTGGAAATGCCCATATGACAATACTTCACGCCGTTTTATTTCTTCCACAATACGATTCATTACTGCTTGGAAAACTGGCGGGGCGTTTATGAGTCCAAAAGGCATGCCGTTGTATTTATAATGGCCTTCGAATGTAACGAACGCAGTAAATTTCTTCGACTCTTCATCGACCTCGATTTGATGGTAGCCCATACCCAGGTATAGGGTGGTGAAATAACGATTTCCGGACAATTGAGCGAAATGCTCCTCCATTACTGGCATGGGAAAAGGTATCCTCACAGTAAACTTGTTTAATTGACGATAATCTATACATAATCGGTGCTCACCATTCATTTTCTCAACAAGAACGAAGCCGAAGCGTACGGGGAATTAGATTTTCGTCATATTTTACTATCAACGAGTTCTTTTATAATGTTAGATACAATTTCGCGTTTAGCAAATGCGGATCGATACGGCTTAGAGCATATAGGTTCAAGCGTACTTACTTACTTACCAAATTCTATTCGTGCTTTAATAGTGGGACCATCAAATTGTGGAAAGACAAATGTTATGATTGGCTTACTAGAAAGTCCTAATTGAGTCAAGTTTGAAAACATCTATTTATACTCAAAATCTTTATATCAGCCCAAATATGAATACCTGAAGAAACTAATTTCACAAATTAAAGGAATGGGATATTATACATTTACATATAATGAATCAGTTATTCCACCTGACGAAGATAAAACTAATTCAATTTTTATATTTGATGATGTTGCATGTGAAAAGCAGAATAATATACGTACATATTTTTGTATGGGGCGACATAGGGAAGTTGATTCATTCTACTTGTGTCAAACTTATACTAAAACTCCCAAGCATTTAATAAGAGTCATTGCAAATGTTATTATAATGTTTAAGCAAGATGAGACAAATATGAAGCATGTTTATAGGTATCATGTTGGCAGCGATATGAGTTATAAAAACTTCCAAGAAATTTGTCGAGAGTGTTGGAAGGATAAATATGGATTTTTTGTGATAAGCAAAGATAATGAATTAAATAATGGTCGCTACAGAAAGCAATTTAACTATTTCATAACTATATAAACTACTCTTCATAAGCATTCACATTTCACTTTGATCTGAAAACCAGACCAGGTCCTGAAAAGCTGATCTGATAACCAGACCAGGTCCTGAAAAGCTGATCTGATATCTAGACCATTCCTGAAAAGCTGATATGAAAACCAGACCAGGTCCTGAAAAGCTGATCTGAAAACCATACCAGGTCCTGATAAGCTGATCTGAAAACCAGACCAGGTCCTGATAAGCTGATCTTAAAACCAGACCAGGTCCTGATAAGCTGATCTAAAAACAAGACCAAGTCCTGAAAAGCTGATCTGAAAACCAGACCAGGTCCTGAAAAGCTTATCTGAAAAACAGACCAGGTCCTGATAAGCTGATCTAAAAACCAGACCAGTTCCTGATAAGCTGATTTAAAAACCAGATCAGGTTCTGAAAAGCTCATGCCTGATCTAATAGCTGATACCTGTTATTTACTATTATTTAACATGGATGGATGTTGAAAATAATACAAGTTTTAAGCCTGAAAAAACATCAGTCAAGATAGAGACAAGTACATCAAAGAAACTAGCAGAAGGAACAATATTTGATAATACCCTCTTATTTAATGCTGCTGTGAATATAATACTGTGAATGATGATGACGATGATGATGATAATGATGCTTTTTACTCACAGACTTCCAATACAGAAGATGCTTATACTGACTTATCAGTTTTGGAAGGAAGAAATGAACTGGATACAAATTATGGTCCACATAAAGATTTCAATAATGAATGGAAATTTGGTGATAGTCACCTCAAACTTAATCAAGATAAAATACAAGTTGGTGGTCAAATATGAGCTCTAACACCAGGGCTATTTTCTCTAATGTTTCATAAAATACCAAAAAATTATGATAAATTTGAACTCGAAATCTATAAAAAGATTTTACCTACTACTAATGCATATAGAAGAGACTATAAACCCTATGGTCAAATTAAGGGTACTAGAGGATATATATATAAACATATTATTAGTAAGAATTTACCGGAATCAACAGGATCTAAGCCAAAAGGTAGCTATTTAGGTGATGGAAAGATGGAATTTAATACCCATAAGCCCAACTATATATACTGGGATGATCCAAATTAGTTAGTAGATCGACTTCGACTACTGCTCGCATCACAAGGTGCAGGTCATACTAATCACAATAACGAGATTGTATCAATTATTGAAGAGCTACGTGAAGCGAATATAATACATTAACTTTAATAAAGTATATAAAGCATGTCAGTTGACAAATTTGGACATTATTTAAACGATACTAGCAGCATAATTTCTTTGAAAAATGCACCTAAACTGTTGGGGTTCTTTGTGGCTACGAACAACAACATTGATGTCCAAAGCAAAAGGATCAAAAATGTTAAAAAAGCTCTGGACGATGTTATCAATAAATTGTTTCTGCAAACTCAAATCGAAAAACTAGAAGAGAAATTATTAACATACTTTAAGGGGAGAATCCTATAGTTCTAGAAGATATTCAAACGCAAATTGAAGAACTACAACGCGAGATAAAATTAGACATAGAAGACAATTATAAAATTGAAAAATATATTATAAGAATTAAAAGATCCTTTGAAGAACAAATTGAATATCTTAATGAGAAAATTTATGGGTTGGAAAATTACATGTTCGTATCAATAGCTGAAAGTGCGTCGAAAAGATCACAACACTCAGCAAAAAATCTGTAAAAACAACTTAATGTCTTCAAATAAGCAAGCTCGAAAATTGTTTATACGTCGCAGTGTTGCGAAACCGGAATTTTTTGGAAATCATATTGCCTAAACTGTAATTTTAATTGTATTGATGAGAAAGTTCTACAGATTGGTCAGAATGAAATCCCAAACAGAATAAGTGAAAAAAAATTTACACCGAAAAAAATTGTTGGGTTAAACAAAAGTCAAAAATAAAAAAAAAATTTTTCGAAAAATTTTTTTTGTTTTTTTTAATACATTTATTTATTTATTGTATCTTCAATTATGAACTAACAATATGTATTCAAATCTTAAATCTAAAATATAAGTATTAGGCCCGACCACTGTCGGACATAAACTTAGTGATAGTTATAAATAATACATAAGTAGTGATAATCAAAAAAGGATAAAAAGTATTTTCAAGCAATCCCATCTGGAGTGTTGAGTAAAAGAGCCCTTGTGTCCTTCTTTTTCAAGCGAATGTGGCCAGTAAAATTCAAGATGTTACGAGCAAGCGGATTAGGATGTGACTCGAGTTTTGTTAAATATTTGCCTGCGTATTTTGCTATTTCTTCAATCACTAGTGGCATATTCAAATCACGATGTATATTTGAGTTTTTTATGTACCATGGAGCCGATGTTATCAAACGTAAAAATTTGTTTTGCCTTCGTTGGATTCTCTCGACGTTAGAAGCAGAAGCAGTGCCCCATAACTGAATTCCGTAGCACCATATTGGCTTCAAGAGCGACTTGTATAATAAAAGTTTGCAGTCTAGGCTGAGTATTGAGTTTCTACCAATCAGCCAATATATCTGAGTTAGTTTAAGCTTCATTTGTACTAGCTTTGAGTCAATATGGTGTTTCCATGTAAGTCGTCGATCAAGGTGTATACCAAGGTACTTTACATGTGAATGCTGAGGAACAACTTGATTGTTGATTCGAATTGGGGAACAAGTATCTCTTCGCAGGGTAAATGTTACCTGAACACACTTTTGCTCGTTTACCTTAATTCTCCATAATTTTAACCATAGTTCCAGTTGTGTAATATGTTCTTGTAGATATCGGGAAGCCTCATGAGGATTTTCGTGCATACTTAGGCAGGCTGTATCATCGGCAAACGTAGATGTATGGATATTGCTGCTCAAAGGCATATCACAAGTATAAATTAAATACAAAACTGGCCCAAGTATGCTCCCCTGTGGCACACCGGATGATATAGTTTCGGGCACACTCATGAATTCTCCTTCCACAACCGTGAACTTCCGGGTAGTAATGTAACTTTCTAATAAATTCACCAAATTTATTGGTAGATATGATTTTAATTTTAAAATTAGGCCTTCATGCCACACTTTATCAAATGCCTGAGAAACGTCAATAAATAGTGCAGAACAGTACTTCTTTTCTTCAAATGTTCTTCTTATACATTGAACCAATCTATGCGTTTGTTCAATAGTGCTATGCTGACTTCTAAAACCAAACTGATGGTCTGGGATACACCCACTACCAATTAGAATTGGGGACAATTTTGACATGAGCAGTTTTTCGAAAAGTTTTGACATTGTTGATAGCAGACTTATTGGCCTGTATGATTCTGCCTTGGTAAGATCTTTGCCCGGCTTTGGACTCATTTTAGCTTTGGCAAGCTTCCAGCTGTGGGGATAATACTCTAGTCGTAAAATGGAATTAAAAATGAATAACATGATTCTAATTACAATACGAGGCAATTTGATTAGCATTTGGTTACTAATTCCATCAATACCCGGTGCTTTCTTCGGGTTGAGTTCAGCAATTAGATTTTGTACATCAGACATTTTAAATTTTATAGGTCGAGGGGGTAGCGCAACTACACTCGGGAAATCAACAACACCAGTACATGTGTTTGGGGTAAATACGGATTTTAAATGCTTTGCAAACAAGTTACCTTTTTCAATATCACTCCTGGCCCAAACTCCGGTAGAAGTGCGCAGAATTGGTTTAAACTCAACGGGTGTTTTAATTCTTTTCGCAGCGCGCCACAAAGAATAATTAGATGCTGGTGTGACATCGAGATTTTCCAGATAGTTTTTAGGAGAAGCAGTTTTTTCATATGCAAGCAGTTCTTGGAGTCTTTTGGTGCACCCTTTTAATCTAATTTTATTTTGGGATGATCTGTGCTGTTGCCATTCTCTTCTAGCTCTTCTTTTTGCACATACCAGAAGTTCAATATCTGTAGAATATATTCTGTTAAACCCAGTCTGCGGATGGGAGGAAGTGGCATGTTCAGCTGCCTGCTTAATATTTTCGTTAAGATTAGCAATATTAGATTCAATATCGTCATGAGTTCTTAGCTTAATGTTTTCAGTGCAATGACTCCTAAGATATTTTTTGAACCGCAGCCAATTAACACGACTGACCATTTTCACATATGGGTGAGGTAGAGCACTTCTCAGTGGGCTACAGATTGTAACGATCGTGGGAGAGTGATCGGACGATAGATCTAGGGAAGCTTCGACGTGAATTAATTCCCTAGAAATATTTTTCATGACGCCAAAATCTATAATATCTGGAATTTTATGTATGTCAGTAGGCCAGTAAGTGGGCTCCCCACTCGAAATGACGTCCAAGCCCATTTTTGAAATTGTGTTGAACAACGCTCGTCCTCTAGGTGTGATAAGACGCGAACCCCAGAAAGTATGTTTTGCATACTTTGCTGATACGAAACAAGGGCCAAGAGATTTGTAGAAATCCTCGTATTGATCCTCAGTAATTGCGAATCTAGGAGGGGAGTAAATTGATGATATGACAAAATTTGTGCAAAAATTTTCGATACAAATGTTGTCAAGAATATAATGCTTGAGTCTTGACTTAATTAAAATTGCTGATCCCCCGCAAGCTCTTCCTCTTGGGTCCTTTGAATCATATAAAATGTAGCCATTAATTTTGAATAGGCTTCTTGAAGTCAAATGAGTCTCAGAAACCAACATTATATCAATATTTTTTTCCGTAAGGAAGTGCTCAAGTTCATTTTTATGTTGGCGAATGCCGTTTGCGTTCCAGAAACATATTTTTAACGTGTTCATGGCTTGTTAACTAATGCTTGAAGCAGTGTAGACTGCATTCGTAGCATTTCTTGCATCATGCTAGTCATATTTGTTGTAAAATTATTTATAGTCATAGTAGCTTCAAGGCGACTAAAATTAAAGCTTGAGTTTGCATTCGTTGAATTATTTTGAGGCGGAATATTTTGTGTGCGAATATAACTAGTCTTAGCTGCATCGGCATACTATACACGTGAAGTGACAGGTTGGCTCATTTGAGCAAAATTGGCGGAGTAAGTGTTTGCTGTTTGTGCTGGAGCTAATTTGGGTTTTTGCGCCATAGTCTGTTTAACGAAAGAATAGACAGGACATCCTCTGTAGTTAGCGGTGTGATTACCTCCACAATTACTAAATTTTTTTTCTGCTAGATCTTTAGGCTTAGTACAACCAGCAGTACCGTGCAATTCACCGCAGATAACACAAACTGAAGGTAACTTGCAGTAAGTTTTTGTGTGACCATATTCTTGACAATTAAGGCACTGTACGGGTCCAGAACGCTTGTGTGGTTCTTCAACTGTTATTTTTCGATATAAGAGATATTTCAAATTATAAATTGGATGAGTCTCGTTTTTTTTTCAATTTTATATCGTTTGGCTCAAGTTCGACGCGAAATAGAGGTTGAGGAATCTTCTCCCTATATATTATGTTAGATACATTTTTTACCTTAAATCCCTGGAGGACGAGTGCATCTTTTATTTCTTCGGGACCAACATAGGAATCGATGCCCTTCAATACGATCTGCAGGCCTTTAGCACTTTTAAGCTGATATGTGTAGAAACTTTTCTTACTTTTTTCAAATTCAGTAATAAGTTTGCGAAAAATTTATTTTAATTCTTCTTTTATTTCTGATAAATACCCTATGATTAGTTTTTAAAATAAATTATAGGGTGGTCCGAACAAGAATTATAAACGTCAAATTTTCATGATTTTTTGATATTTGTTGAAAAACTCTGAAATCTTATATAAAACCAAAATCTATTTCATTTGAAAGGTGGCAATAAAAGCTTTAATTTGATACCGGTTTGAAGTCAATAGCTTCAGTTTTAAGAGAGTTATGCTCATTTCTGTGGAGTGCTAAAATAGATGTAGAATAAAAAAAAAACTTTGAAGATACTATTTTATAACACAGGCATATTTTATTGCATTCTACAGAAAAATTACAAATTATCAGTCATCTACCAATAAGTTCATTGCTTCCTCTGATAATTCCAGGTGTTTCTTCTCCTTCAGTATTCTCCTACTTGTGATTGCGGGATCAGAATTGGCGAGCAAATAATGTAATATGTCTCCACAATTGTCTTTTTTTATGTTTTCCTCGCATGGTAAAGCCTTCTGTTTCTGAAGTCCTTGTTTCCTGCTTCCAATGCTTCTTCTGATAGTTGGCCAATGGCCAAAACACTTATATGTAAAACGCATCAGAAAGCAATTAAATGTAGTAAGTGAAGGGAAACCACATAATAAAAACAATACAAATAAGCGCGCAATAACGGATTATTTCACCCACCAGCCAGGTAACGAAAAAAAAGCAACATAACTGAAAACAGATAAGAGGATAGCATAAGAGCGCACAATATACCAAGCAGGAAAATAAACTACCCAGACGTAAAGGCCACATTCCACTATAAAAACAAAGGGGGAGAGAGAGAGCGATAGAGAGAGAATGAAATAGTAAAACAACAGAGAGAAAGGTACCACCACAAGCTAAAAGAAAACACTATATAAAGACGGACACACATGCGGACTAATTAGTGACAAAAAAGAAAACACTGAAGATGGCGATTAGCCGAAACCGGTCTGAAAATAATAAAAATTTGACGTGGGATGACGGAAAGTCACCCGAAAACCGATATGATTAAATTATTCAATAAGTGATTCCGAGAATGTCCGTTCTATTTCTATGGAATAAATACTGAGAGTGATATACTAAAATCGCTATAACTCCCAGGAGGGCAGGTATGGGCAGCTGATTTTTTCACAGTTCGTTGAAAACAATTTATGTAACATTTCTGTAGTGGTTTGGAACTGGGACTTTTTAGATATTGCTTACCTAACCCAAATTTTAAGGAAAAATTGACCTTTAGTCGGGTTTCCGCTCTAAAAAAGGTGCATATGAAAATGTCTCAAACAACATTCCTTTTTTTTACAGAAGATACTTGTCCGAAGGCAGCTTTTTTTCCGAATCAAAATATCTGTCACCAAAATCAAATGAGATCATTTTGAATACAGCCCTGAAATCCCCTCTTTTCGTGAAAATTTTGTATATTTGACTTCTAAAATCAATTAAAAATCAACGGGCCAACATAAAAATAAGCTTTATGTGTTTTTTGTTTACTTGGAATGTCTGTGACAAAATTGCATCATTAAAAACACTGAAAAAAATAATCGGAAAAAAGTTACTTTTCCACTAGCCGCAACACAGTGCGTCGTAGAGTTGTAATGAAAGGAATAGATTATCTTTGGCAAGCTGATTTAGTTGAAATGGAGAACTATTCTAGAAAAATATATATGATCGATTTTTGTTGACTCTAATTGACACAATGTCAAAATTTGCATGGGCAGTACGGTAAACAGAAAACTGCACTCGAAACAACCAATGCAATGGAAGATATTTTTGAATTGGGATGAGTATCAAAAAACTTACAAAGGGATGATGGTAAAGAATTTTTCAACAAAAACTTTGGAACATATGGTGTGGAAAGAAATTAGCTATAATGGTTGATATAGGTGGATTGATATACAAAAGGATTTACTTAATGCATACAATAGAAAAGTTCATCGTACCATTAAAATGCCTCCGATTAAAGTCAACTCAGCAAATGAGCAAAAGCTCTTAAATACAGTAGACAGTCATTTGAAGATGTATAAAATGTCGAAATTTAATGTTCGCATAAGCAAATATAAACACATATTTAAAAAAGGTTATACTCCAAGTTGTACCACAGACATTTTCACAATTCCAAGAGTTCAAAATACAAATACTGCAACATACATATTAGCAGATAGCCTTGACAATCCTACTAAAGGTAGATTCTATTAAAGGTGGATCCTATTAAAGAAGGACGATTTTTCAAACACTATATTTCCAAATACATATCTAGTTAAAAAGGTTTTTAAGACTAAAGGGAAGGAGGCATACGTTAAATGGCTGGGATTTTCTGATCAACATAATTCTTGGAAAAGTAAAGAGGAAATATTATTGTTAGAAAAAAACTAAATCCACAACAATGACATCAATAGCAACAACAATAATAGCATTAATTAATTAAGAAACTATTGTTAATTTTAAAATAAGAAAATTAAAAAAAATATGTAAATTACTATAAGCATAATATTTTCACTAACAGAAACCAATCTGATGCAAATTGCTGGATGGAACAAAATTGACGATGTCACTCTTGCAAATGAATTTGTCAGTTTCTATGTACTTTCAGGATTCCGTTTGCTGAAGAATCGCTTAAAGACTATAATTATATAAATCGATCTCTGCATTTTCCATCAAAAGTTCTAACAACTATTGACAGCTTTTTCGACACGGACAATCATTACTCTCATAAATTATAATTGAAAAATAGTTATTATTACAAAATTTTGACAAAAGTTATGTATTTTCTGTGCCAATAACTGTTGTAATAACACTCTGTGCCTTTTTCCGATTAATTAAAATTTTTTGTTATCTGCGAGTCCGATATTCCAAAATTTAAAATGATAAATTGTGTTCCGCCACAAATAAACACAACATTATTTCTATTTTTTTTTCTAATTTAGAATAAATTCGTGCGACCTCATATGCGAAGTTTGAAAGTTTGACAATGAAACGTTCCGGAGATATGGAGGTGCAAAAAGTGCATATTTTAAGACATACTCACTGGCTCACTCATCAATATTATGAAGCACTTCCGCTATAGCTAGAGATCTGAAATTTGGTACACAAGTAGATCTGGGTGAGCGATGAACCAGAAAAATCTGAAACTCCGAAAATGTTTAGCAGGGGGCGGGGCTACGCCCATAAAAATCAATCATAAGCGATTCTTCAGCAAACGGAATTGGAAAAATTTTGGAAGTCTTAGAAAGAAGCAAAATTCCTTTGAAACATCTAATAAAGTGATGATGGGGCAAATTAATGGTGTGCAAACAAGGTTAAAAAACTAGTTCCAAATAAAACATTTGTTCAATTAATTTTTATGAATAAATATTTTTTACAAAATACAGTTTAATGCAAAAAAATACTCTTTTAGTTATAGTTCAGTACCATTTCAAAATATTAATCTTGCAACACTGATTCTAATTATGGTTTAAATTTTATAATTTTACGATTGCGGGGAACGAAGTTATGGGGGGCGGGGGTAAAAGCAGCTCGAATGGTTTCCTGTAAATACACACACTGCATGCATTGGCCGGAACTTGGCCTGGCGCACTAACGTTCGATTAACGTGATTAATAATATTTTATTCGTGAGCGTGCGTGATCGTGAAAATGTTTAATATCATTTGTGCGTGAAAGTGCGTGAGTAAAATATTTTTCCGCGTGAGCGTGCACGTCGTGAGTCAAAAAACGCTCACGTGCACATCTCTAGTCATAATACCATCGGAGAAATTGGATTTGATGACTTCCGCGCGATTCTCATATGAATCGTGGGGATGTGTGTATGTATGATTTCTTCCCGCTAATAAGTTATTAACATACCGACATTTTATGGTAGATACATTTATATTTTGCAATGTAGATATTTTTTTGGGTACGATTATTTTAAAGCAGCAGAGTTTCAACTAACTACAGTCATTATCAGAGAAACATAAATTAAAAATTTGCAAGTAAGCAAAAAAGTTAACCTCTCCTCCTCCTTCCCACTTCCTTCACTTTCCTTTATGTAGCTTGAATTTGAAATAAGGAAACACTTGTATTTTTTTTTTACTTTCTACACATTTATTGTTTAAACTTTTATATAATTTTATAATAATACTTACATTAATATTTTAAAATGTGAAAAAGTTCACGTAAAGCAAGATATTTCTGTTATTAGTAAAATATAATTTTTTAATGCGCAAACACCAAAATTATGATAATTACAATAAAAATATTCTGGATAATTTTCTATTTGTTTAAAGTTGATGTAGCCTATATCCTCAAAGTTAAAAATTTTTCGGCATAAAATTTTTTACAACCATCGTATTTTTTCTTCACCTTTTACATAAATTTTACATATGGGGGTTTTATAATGAAACTGTTATATTCATAATTGTTGAAAGCAATCGCTACTGCTTTTGCGATGAAATCATTTCAATTACTTTTGTAAACTTGCACGTCTGTAAAAACATATTTTCTTCCTATTACTAGTACTTAATTTGTAAGACTTTTCGAACTTGTCCTTTGATGGGTATGTATTCTATTATTATAGTATAATTAGACGATCATGAATAAGAAGTAAGCAGTAAGCTGATGTCTTTGTTGCAATATTAGTTGCTGTTTTAAATGTTATTTTTATTTCAATCGATCTGATAACTGATATGTACTACAATAAAAGGAGCTTTTGTCTTAAACAGTTAGAAGCAGTTGATATTCTTTTATATAGTACCTTTGTTTGAATCTTGGATAAATATAATATAGAATTGCATAACGTTCATTTTTAAAGTTTATGTTAAGATCATCATATAGATGTAAGACTTTTAAATTAGTCAAATCAGAATGAACAAACTTATTTTCTTATTGAAAAGCGATCAACACAAATCCGGAGCGTTCTCTATGTGCAGCCAATTTAACATTCCAAATATAGCTAGTTCCATTGTATAATTGTGGATTAATATGACAATCCCAACTGCGAAATGCCATATGTATAGAAGCACCATTGTTAATAATTTTTATCATATTCAATTTTCTAAAATCGGATAATTGTACATGTGGGATTCTCCATGAGATGAGGGAAATTGTAAGTTTAGCTTTTTTCAATAGAAACACTCCAGCGTAAAAGATCTTCATCGTTATTTTTGCGCAAGAGTATCAATTCATGCTCTCCATTTAGTATAAGTTTGTTGTACTCTTCAGCGAATCCTAGAGTCTTATGTACTTCTGAAAGTACATAGAAACTGACAAATTCATTTGCAAGAGTGACATCGTCAATTTTGTTCCATTCAGCAATTTGCATCAGATTGGTTTCTGTTAGTGAAAATATTATGCTTATAGTAATTTACATATTTTTTTTAATTTTCTTATTTTAAAATTAACAATAGTTTCTTAATTAATTAATGCTATTATTGTTGTTGCTATTGATGTCATTGTTGTGGATTTAGTTTTTTTCTAACAATAATATTTCCTCTTTACTTTTCCAAGAATTATGTTGATCAGAAAATCCCAGCCATTTAACGTATGCCTCCTTCCCTTTAGTCTTAAAAACCTTTTTAACTAGATATGTATTTGGAAATATAGTGTTTGAAAAATCGTCCTTCTTTAATAGGATCCACCTTTAATAGAATCTACCTTTAGTAGGATTGTCAAGGCTATCTGCTAATATGTATGTTGCAGTATTTGTATTTTGAACTCTTGGAATTGTGAAAATGTCTGTGGTACAACTTGGAGTATAACCTTTTTTAAATATGTGTTTATATTTGCTTATGCGAACATTAAATTTCGACATTTTATACATCTTCAAATGACTGTCTACTGTATTTAAGAGCTTTTGCTCATTTGTTGAGTTGACTTTAATCGGAGGCATTTTAATGGTACGATGAACTTTTCTATTGTATGCATTAAGTAAATCCTTTTGTATATCAATCCACCTATATCAACCATTATAGCTAATTTCTTTCCACACCATATGTTCCAAAGTTTTTGTTGAAAAATTCTTTACCATCATCCCTTTGTAAGTTTTTTGGTACTCATCCCAATTCAAAAATATCTTCCATTGCATTGGTTGTTTCGAGTGCAGTTTTCTGTTTACCGTACTGCCCATGCAAATTTTGACATTGTGTCAATTAGAGTCAACAAAAATCGATCATATATATTTTTCTAGAATAGTTCTCCATTTCAACTAAATCAGCTTGCCAAAGATAATCTATTCCTTTCATTACAACTCTACGACGCACTGTGTTGCGGCTAGTGGAAAAGTAACTTTTTTCCGATTATTTTTTTCAGTGTTTTTAATGATGCAATTTTGTCACAAACATTCCAAGTAAACAAAAAACACATAAAGCTTATTTTTATGTTGGCCCGTTGATTTTTAATTGATTTTAGAAGTCAAATATACAAAATTTTCACGAAAAGAGGGGATTTCAGGGCTGTATTCAAAATGATCTCATTTGATTTTGGTGACAGATATTTTGATTCGGAAAAAAAGCTGCCTTCGGACAAGTATCTTCTGTAAAAAAAGGAATGTTGTTTGAGACATTTTCATATGCACCTTTTTTAGAGCGGAAACCCGACTAAAGGTCAATTTTTCCTTAAAATTTGGGTTAGGTAAGCAATATCTAAAGTCCCAGTTCCAAACCACTACAGAAATGTTACATAATTTGTTTTCAACGAACTGTGAGGAGGTGGAGGTGCAAAAAGTGCATATTTTAAGACATACTCACTGGCTCATTCATCAATATTATGAAGCACTTCCGCTATAGGTAGAGATCTGAAACTCCGAAAATGTTTAGCAGGGGGCGGGGCTACACCCATAAAAATCAAATTTTGTGCTAGTGAGCTGAAATTTGGTACACAAGTAGAACTATATGTGTTATCACCTAGAAAAATCTGAAAACCCGAAAGTTTTTACCAGAGGTCCGGGGCTACGCAAATAAAGCTCAGAATTAAAAACACATATCTAAAGCGTTTAACTCAAGCGATTTTATTGTAATTTAGGAAACATGTTACAATTACACATAGATATAATTTTTTTAAGTGGGCGTTAATACGCCCATTCAATTTAAACCTCCTATTTCATGTACTTCCGATCAACACATTTAAATGTACTATTTATGTAACTACTATTATCCGTTTTCAACGAAACTAAACAGGAAAGATAAACACTAGCCAAAGAAAATTTTGGGTTTAAAAAAGTAGGTGGAAACACGCTCATAAGAATAAAAAATTAAAATTTGCGCTAGTGAGCTGAAATTTGATAAACTAGTATTTATAGATTAGAAAATTACTGGAAAAATCTTAAGACTCAAAAATTGTACCAAGGTGGGCGGGGCTGCGCCCATTAGGCTTAGAATCTAAAATACAAATCTAAGGCCTTTAATTGAAGCGAAGTTATTGAAATTTGGCATACATGTTGCAATAATGCAAGGCTATAAATTTACGTTGAAACAAGTGGTATTACAGTGATAGGTATTGTACCAAACAAGCACTTGGTCAAAATTGTTATCTCACTACTTTTAATGGCCGAAATTTTGGAAAGGAACTTGGCCTTTTTTCACAATTATGTTTTTGTGAGGATAGGAGGTTAAGGTCCGTGATTTGAGGTTTGCGAAGGTGTTGTTGTAATATGTATCCGTGGGAATCTGTGCGTATGTATGTCTGTAGGAGTTTAAGGCTGATCGTGATTTGTGGTATTGAGATTGATCGACTGTATGTATATGTATGACCGTGCGAATTGGTATATGTATATCTGTGGGAATTTAAGGCTGGTTGAGATTTGTGAGGGGTGGGGTGTTATTTAATATAATTTGAATTTTTCTTAGATTAATTCCGGAATGTGTGTGTGCATGATTTTCTCACGCTAGTGTTTATATGTACGTAAAAATAAATTGTTTTTAATATCGAGATTTGGTGCTATAAAATATTATAATATATCGTAACTTCCCTTATCATAGTATGTTTTTATACTTACGACTGCTTTACATTTTCTAATACTTAAATTTTTCAACGTTAAAGTCTGTCTGCCTGCGAGTAAATTGTATTGTATATTACAGATTTTGTTTATTTAACTATATCCGCCTTTTTTGACTGAACGACTTTTTATACTCACACGATCATAGGAATTTATAGAGTTTCTCTGTCTATAATAATCTTTGGCATGTGCTTTGACTGAATGTTTTTAAATACTTGAGCATTGATAAGAAATTTGATAAGTGTACATATGTATGTATCTGCAAATTGGTTTTATGTATGTGGGTATGTACATACAAATAAGTGTTCGGATCGATGTTTCAATGCATTTTTTGTAAATATTCGCGTAGACTTTTGTGTATAGATGTGAAATATCTTCGTATTTTTTTATTTGAAATAAAAAAAAAACATTGTTTTAATTTTGATCTGTGTTTACTAGAAGTTTGTGAGGATTTTCTGTTTGAAGTAAAACTGAAATTCTTAAGATACATACTCTATAGTAAAATTATCTATAATAGAAATATTTCCTATATTTAATTTACATTTGCTTAAAGGTGATGTAGCTTACATAGTCAACATTAGAAATTTTTGGGGGTATACAATTTTCTTAACCATCGGACTAATACGAGATCATTGAGGACTACTTCAGTTGGGTTCGCCTTTTCATTGGAAGTTTGTTGCCTATCAAGCTTAGCATTTTTTATTATACTTGCAGCTCTTCGTTGCGCCACTTGAAGTCTAAATTTAACTTCTTTTTGGTATGAATCAATATTGTACAATGGTTCTATAATGTTCTCTTTTGTACAATATAGAGTTGGTGGTATCTTTCCGTAAATCAACTCAAATGGACAATAACCATGAGCTGTAGATGGGGTGGTATTGTAACAATATACCAAATATTTTAACCACAAGTCCTAATTTGATTTATCGGATGAGATGTATGTTCTTAGGTATTCATTAAATGTTCTGTGAGATCTCTCAACAGTACCCAATGTTTGATGATGATATGGAGTGGAATTGAGTTTCTCTATCTTCATCATTGAACATAACTCTGATAAAACTTGATTCATATATTTTGTACCCATGTCCGTAAGTCAAAATAAAACCTTGCATAATAGCTTTTGCTACATTTTTGGCTGATTTATATATGGGTATTGCGACTAAGTATTTTGTTAGGTCGCATATCATAGTGACAGCATATTCATTTCATGATGCGGACCGTGGTAATGGTCCTATGTTGGCAATTATTATTCTGTCAAATGATTTTAAAGAGGTAGGCGTTAGAATAAAGTTTACCGTTGACAACAGTTTTATTTATTTGGTATGCTTTGCACCGTTTTACATATCTGGCTATATCTCGGACCATGCCTTTCCAATGATATTGAAGTCTAATTTTCTTTAACATGAGTGTTGTTCCTGGATGTCCTACCGATATAGGATCATCATATTTTTGCATTTTCCCTATCTGTGAAATTTTTTATTAATTTTGGTGTGAGCACAATTGTTAAGTTAGTATCTTTTAATACTTCATTACCTTTATGTTTAAAGGTTTCAATATTGGGTCCTAGGATTGTGAGCAGACTAGCATCAAAGGGTAGTCGCATGGTTGTTAGACCCATTTCATTAGCTATTTTTCCAAGCTTTAGAAAGAGGTGACGTAAGTCTACATTTGTATTAATAACCGTGTCTTTCAACATAAACTCAAAAAGGATTTGCTTTCCTTTTCTAATGATAACTTTGCATAAAATGCCACAATTTTGCAATTGTGGCATTTTACTGTGCTCTTGGGCATTAGTTGACTTAAATACTTTTAGTTCAACCGACTTGGTATTAGACTGTATGCTGTTATTGTCATTACAGTTATTATATTTCGCCTGAAGTCTTATTGTTACCTTCATTATTGTGTTGACTTCAATACTTTTGATCTCATCGATGTTTATACGCCGCGTAATTTTCTCTACCCCTAATATACTCGACTACAAAGTCATATTCCTGTAGGTCTAACCTCATACGGGTCAGTTTTGATGACGGGTTTTTCAATGAAAATAAATAAGTTAGGGGTCTGTGATCGCTCTTTATTACGAATTTTCTGCCGTAAACATATGGTCGCAAATATTTTATTGCCAATGAATTGCAGTTAATTCTTTTTCTATTGTGGATTTATTATTACTTTCACCTTTTGTGAAAGATCTGGAGGCGCAAGCAATTAATAGTTGGATATCCTGCTTTTCCTGACTCAAAAGAGCTCCACAGGCGTGCTTACTTGCGTCTGTGGTTATGCAGAATTCCTTAGAAAAATCTGGATATTGGAGAATTTTTCGACTCAGCAATTAATTTTTAAGATATTGGAATGCTTTTTCACATTGTTGAGTCCATTCAAATTTAAATTATTTTCTAGATAATCTAGTAATATTTCGTGACGATTCAGCAAAACTTGGGATGAAGCTTCTGTAATAGTTACAGAATGCTACGAAGCGTTTAGCTTCATCACAATTCTTAGGTGTTGGATAGTTTTCTATAATGGAAAATTTGCTGTCGTCAGGTAAAATAACTTTATCAGTGAATTCACGACAAAAAATGTACATTTATCTGGATGACGTTTGAGATTGTATTTTCTGCAAGTATTAAACACTTGTTTTAAGTTTTGTAGCATGTGTTCTGAAGAACACCCTATTACTACTAAGTCATCCATGTATACAAAGGCTTGGGTTGGAGATAATCCTGAAAAATTCAATGACATCATTTTTTGGAACGAGTTTGGGGCAATTTTTATACCATATGGCGAAAAGAGCCTTTTTCTGTTGAAAAAGATGTAATGTCTCTAGACTCCTGTTCCAGTTCTATTCGATGAAATCCTGAAACTAAGTCCAGGCATGAAAAGAATTTTGCTCTTCCCAATTGATCGAGTGTGTCATCTATACGAGGTAATGGAAATTTATCAGCTATCAATTTTTTATTGATACCCCTATAATCGACTACTAATCTCCACCTTTTCTGTGTCGAACCGGGTAATGGCTTTTTTGGTACTATTAGAATAGAACTATTATATTGCGAGATAGATGGTTCTATTATATTATCATTTATTAATTTATCCACTTGTTTGTTAACTTCACCTTTTTGAGCATGAGGGATTCTGTAATTTTTTATATACACCGGTTGAGTATCATTAAGCCGTAATTTTTGTTTATAGAAATTATTGGTATTGATTTTATCGGTTTACAAAGCAAAAATATCTATAAAATCTGAGCATAATTTTCTCAAATTTTTTATGCGCATAATTGGGATAATTCTTTGTTAGTTTTCCCAGTTTTTCTTTATTTTGCTTTGCATTAGTACTGGAATTCGTAAGACCAATTTTATACTCGTTTAGACTTTCTGATTTTACTTGAATATTATTAACTATTATGTCTCTATTTGTGGTATTGATGATTTTTACTAAAGGCTGTGATTTAGTAGTTGGTTGGTAACATAAACGCCGTTTTGAATAATTTGTTGTGGTATTAATACATCTTCATCAGCAGACACAAAATTTATTGGTCTTATTACTTCAGACCTTGCTGGAAGTGATATGGAATTGTCATTTGGACCATTCCTCAAAGGGATTGCTATATGATACGGAACATCATTAGTTCTTAAGGTAATCATAATGTAAAGAACATTTGTATTTTCGAACAAAGTCCATACATATTATTCCGTCTACTTGAATCGGAAAATCATCCTTTACGACATGAAAATCGTGTGCTATAAGAAGGTCTTCTTGTTTTAAGTCAGTTTTGCTTTTGCCTAAAGTGGTTATTATGCCTTGTCCTATACCATTTATACGTATAGAGACATGCTAAACCACCCGCAAATAAATTTAAATTTATACTTGTGTTTAGTAAGATCTATGGGTTCAAATAGAACCTGGTGGTGTTTTACGACTGATATGTCTGCACCTATGTCTACCAAAAATGTGGACTTATTGCCATTTAAAGTGGTTCTGGAGACTGATATCTGTATAAATTTGTAGTTATGTTGTTTATTTTGTTATCTATTAGGTTTAAGGGGGTCAGTCCGTTTTTCGAAGCTTTTTGATTCATGCAACAAACGGAAATTAAAGTTACCATTTGCGTTACGGTTGTTTTTATTGTAACGGTTATGGTTGTTACCATAGTTGCGGTTTGTATTATCTTTATTAAACCTATGTCTGCCACGATGGTAGTTACTGAAATTTCTAGGAACATGGTGGTTATTATTATTTTAGTTCCTATTATTTTGATTAAACGAATTAGAACTCGTAGCAGAATTTTGAGTTCTGTTACTGTTATTCCGATAAAAGCGTTGTCCACTATTGGAAAAATTATTGGTATTCATATTATGAAGAGTTATGATAGCATTAGGTTGTCCGTATGCATCGGTACAACTGCTAATAAATTTTGTTTTAACATCGTTCATGTTTGAGAAGTTTCCTGATTCCAAACAACGCAACATGTCAGAGTTGCATTTTCAACAAAAGTATTAATACTTGTATAATAGTCTGAACGGGGCTTTAGCGGTGATTACATCGACAGACTCACCTTTAATGGTGGATTTTAGTTTTAAAATAATTTGATTAACAGTAGTTTCATTGGTTATTATATTTCTTGTGGTACCTTTTAGTTTTGTTTTAATTATATTTATTGCTATTGTCTCATGAGTTTCCGTTATGGACTCAACTAATGTGAATGCATCTAGGAAACTTTGAAGCTTTTCTGGCTTTCCATCAAAATCTGGTAGAAGCCTTGAGGCTGTGGTAACTTTGTGGCATCTTTTTAATTATTGGTGTAGACTTTGTATCGGAACTTTCTTCCAAAGGAGTGAAGGCAATTGGTTCATAGATACTTTGAGGTATTTCTATTTTTATTCCTTTTCGTGATGATACGGTTAATAATTTTTCGTGTATAACGTAGTAAAAGGAGTCTGCAAATGTTTTGTGAGCCTGTGTCAATCGATAGTAGTTGACATTTAACAGAACTCTTAGTTTTTCCAAATGTTCTACAAGCGTGTTTACATGTTTGTTAACAGTCTGTTTCTTTATTTCTCTATCGGTGTTTACACATTTACAGGTTCTTAGGAAGGATTCTTTTATTAGTCGTGTTTTGTAGACTATACTCTCACATTCCATCTAGGACTGGAGATTAAATTTCGTTTATATTGTTGGCCTTGCTCATGTATCTTTTCTTTATTTTTCAACTATGCATTGAATATACACGCCAAAAAAAGTTCAATCCTATTATTAATGTCATTATTATAAAGCAAATTTCAATTTTATTTAAATATATTTTATCTTGAAGTAATTCGATTTAGTTTATGACATTGGATGTTGGCCTCTCTAAATTTGTTTTTGACTGTCACATTGAAATTTGTGTTTTTGAATTTAATTAACCAATATAACACTTTAATTAAAATTTATTTATCTTATTTCATTGTTTTTTGATGTAAACAAAAATGTGTATAAAATGTATATATTATTATGTCATACATAGAAACACAAACTGCAAAATTTTAGAATTAATAGTTTTGCTCTATTATAAAGTACAAATTAATGATTTTACTATTTTACCAAAACAAACGAAGATCTTAAAATTGAAAACTTTAAACTTAACGTAATAATTTGTTTTTTTTGTATCAAGCAATAATATTTAAACAGAAAAGTCTTTTATGTTTTTGTGTTTAAGTAAAAAATTATAAATTTAATGTATTGGACAAAGATATTTAACAAATTTCCTTGGGTTTGTTATTGAATGGTAATGGTGTTGCTGATTAATATACTGATGACTAGCTAGAGTTGCTTGTAAAGTTGTTGCTCATGTTGTTGCGGCATTGATCAGTTTTGTGATTGTTGGTCCTGATGATGAGGTATCGTAATTGAGTTTGCACCAGCAGCAGCAGTTTGTTGATATTGTTGATTATAAGTTGGTGCTGTTTGATAGTGAGTATGAGGTTGTGGTGTAAATTCACGTAAAATTCATTCCTTTCAACCAGATTGATTTTTTTGAGATTTATTTCAATTTAAAGTTTACTACTTTTTTGTCTTCGGTTATGATTTTTAAATATCTTAACACTTCGAGTAAACATTTCTTATCATTTCAGAATTTCATTTGAATAAAAATTTATGTTTTATTTCAATACAAACACTCACTCCAATCAATTTAGTTCAGTTCACAAATTGTATAAAAATTTTTGTTTTGTTTTTGGTTTTTTGTTAATTTAAATGCAAGCCTTTCAAG
The DNA here is from genome assembly GCA_905220375.1 of Tachina fera. Lineage (NCBI taxonomy): Eukaryota > Metazoa > Arthropoda > Insecta > Diptera > Tachinidae > Tachina > Tachina fera. The sequence continues at coordinate 76,313,512 of LR999965.1, read as the reverse complement.
TTTAAATACATTTACATATGTAAATTTGTGGTTGCATAAATGTAAATTCAAATGTCTTAAGCACCGGCACTTGTACTTGTTCAGAGGCAAAACTGAACACTCACTGTTTTTTTACATTTTATTTTTATTTAAATTTATTTTGGCAGGATCGAAATGTAATAACAAATAATTATTTATTTTGTACGGCCGCTGATGCGACCGTCTTGTTTTTTTTATTGACTTAATGAATTCTTAATTCTAATTTACTTAAAGCTAACTAAACCAGCTGTGGGAACATGCTAACTCAGCAGTACCCACATTTAAAGTTTGGCTGTGTGGACAAGTAACTCAAATAAAGTATTGAGTTTCAGTTGTATACAGAAGGTATATCAACTACGGCTTCTTTTAACTTTATTTTTATTGATAAACATTTAAAATCAAAATGTAGTTTTATAATGACATTGTTATATTCATAATTAATGAAAACAATCGCTACTTCTTTTGCAATGAAATCATTTGAATTACTTTTGAAAATTTATATTATTTTCCATATTGCTTAATTTATAACACTTAGAGTTTGTCCTTTGAAATGTATATTATCTATTATATGATCATGAATAAGAATGCAGCAAGCTAATGTCTTTGCTTGCTGTTTCAAATTAAATATTTATTCAATTGGCCTGCTATTGAATAAAAGGAGCCTTTATTTTAAAATCTGATATAGTTAGAAGCGCTTGAGATTCTTTCATATAATAGCTTTGTTGGAATCTCAGATACATATAATATAAAAGTGTGAAACGTTCATTCTCAAATTTTATGTTAAGATCATCGTATGGAAATGAGACTGAATTTAAATGTATTTTCAAATTAATTAAAAATAGTTGTTTTGTGAGGGTCCTGGACCTCTTTTTCAGTACAAAAGTCTGCGCATGCAGTCTTTTCCAGCCCTAGATGGGTATGTATTTACATTAGACTGGTCGCAATTATTTTTTTTGAAATTAGATTATTTGCGCTGCTTAAAATATGAGGTTTGCTGTAAGAAATCATGTCGTAATTTTTCAGTTCAATCCGAAGGTGCCTATTCGTGTCTAGTGGGGCCAAAAGTTCCCCATATTATAAAAAAAACATCTATTCAATCAGATCTTTTTCAGTTATTCCGCAAAGAAAGCACTTTAAGGGCCATTTTCACAACTTAACTTTAGATAAAATCAGGATTTTGTCTGCCCGATAAATTGCTTTGTATTATAATATCTTCATTTATTATTTTTTTATCCATTAAATATTATTATTATTATTGATAATAAAATCAATAAAAATTTGAAGTTGTAATGATGGCAAGATATTTATTAGGCAGACAAAATCCTACTTTTAACTAAATACAAGTTATGAAAATGTCCCTAAGTATGCCAAATTTCAGCTTCCTAAGTCATGAGATTTTTTTTAATACATGTATTTATTTATTGTATCTTCAAATATAAACTAACAATAAGTATTCAAATCTTAAATCTAAAAAATTATTATTAGGCCCGACCAGTGTTGGACATAAACTTAGTGATAGTTATAAATAATACATATGTAGTGAAAATCATGGTGGGGGGGGGGGGGGGGGGAAAGTATTTTCAAGCAGTCCCATCTGGAGTGTTGAGTATAAGAGCCTTTGTGTCTCTCTTTTTAAGGCGGATGTGTCCAGTAAAATTCAGGATGTTACGAGCAAGGGGATTAGGATGTGACTCGAGTTTAGTTAAGTATTTGCCTACGCAATGTAGTAAATGTGATGTTTCCATGTAAGCCGCCCATCGAGGTGTATACTAAGGTATTTTACTTGGGAATGTTGAGGGATATTTTGATTGTCGATTCGAATGGGGGAACAAGTATCTTTTCTTAGGGTAAACGTTATATGGACACGCTTTTGATCACTTACTTTAATTCTCCATAGATTCAGCCACATTTCCAGCTGAGTAATATGTTCCTGGAGATTTCGGGATGTCTCATAAAGGCTTTCATGCATTCTTATACAGGCAGTATCATTTGCAAATGTAGAAGTGTGGCTATTATTGCTCACAGGCATAACACAAGTATATATTAAATACAAGACTGGACCCAGAATACTACCTTTAGGCACAACGGAAGATATTGATTCGAGCACATTAATGAAGTCTCCTTCGACAACAATGAACTTCCTACCTATAATATAACTTTCCAGACCTTCGTGTCATACTTTATCAAATACCTGAGAAACGTCAATAAACAGGGCAGAACAATACATCTTTTCTTCAAATGTCCTGGTTATATCTTGAACCAATCTATTCTTTTGCTCAATAGTGCTATGCTGACTTCTAAAACCAAATTGATTGCCCGGGATGCACCCATTATCAACTAAAATTTTGGACCATTTAGTCATGAGCAGCTTTTCGAATAGCTTTGGGGTTGTTGATAGTAAGCTTATAGGCCTATGTGACTCAGCCTTGGTAAGGTCTTTGCCTAGCTTTGGAATCATTTTTATCTTGGCAAGTTTCCAGTTGTATGGATAATACTCCAGTCTTAAAATTTTATTATAAATGAATAACAAGATTCTAATTGCAATATGAGGTAAGTGTATCCATCAATACCTTGGGATCTACTGCGTAATTCGAAACGAGTGGGTTTTAAATGCTCAGCAAATATGTTACCTTTTTAAGTATTGCTTCTGGCCCAACCTCCGGTAGATGTGCGCAGAGGTGATTTAAACTCAACGGGTGTTTTAAGCTTTCTAAAAACGCGCCACAAAGAGTAATTAGATGCTGGTGTGACATCCAGGTCTTCCAGATAATTTTTAAGATATGCAGTTTTTCCAGATGCAAGCAACTCTTGGCGTCGTTCTAGATCTTCTTTTTTTACATACGAGACATTCAATATTTAATATTTTCATTCAGATTGACAATATTAGATTCAATACCAAATATTAATAAATTAAATTTATATTTGAAGCACATTATTCAATACAACTATAAATATCTGATTGAATAGGTGTTTTTTATAATATGGGGAACTTTGGGCCCCACTAGGCACGGCTAGTCACCATCGGATTGAGCTGAAAAATTAGGACATGATTTCTTACATCAAACCTCATATTTCAAGCAGCGCAAACAATTAAATTAAAAATAAAAATAAAAAATCCCATACAAGATGCGACCAGTCTAATGTACATGTTAACTGATAAGAACACATTAACGATTTCAGTGTATGTTTTAAAACGTTTAACTAATAAGAACACATTTTTGAAAGAGCTAGTATAGATCATAAAAATGTTTCAAATTACATGTATAATTATCCACCAATCAGCTAATGATTGTATGCCAAAATCTTCGAGAAGTCGTTGTAGGGCAGTACCGTGGTGGAATAATCATCTTCAAACTCTTAAGAAAGCAAAGAAATATACATGGACACATTTTAATAGGAATATGAACGAACATAACATGGTAAATTACAGAAGGGCAACTGTATTACTAAAGAGAGACATTAAACTTTCCAAAAAAATTCCATTTTAAAGTTAACATCCTCTATAAGTCCATCATCTACTTCAGAGAAGATTTGGTACAACATAAGAGCCTTTACTAGTTACAAAGCATCACAAACAATTCATTGAATTGCTAAAGATAACAGCCGGAGTGATTTTAATAGGTAAAAAGGACATTGCCAACACGTTCTGCAAATTCTGGTCTAATTACTCTATGGACGAAAACTTTTCTTTACAGTACAGGACCTGCAAAGAAAATACAGTACAAACCCACCTCTAATTATACCAACTGATGAGTCTAAGCTAATAGAAGAAAAAATAATTCACACAGAACAAGAAACAACTCTTTCCAACTTAAAGGATAAGCCCCAGGACTAGATAGAATTCCATACTCCATGATAAAACAGCTACCGTTTTCAATGAAACAAAGAATTGTAGCTGTGTTTAACAACATTTTTGACAAGTTTGTTTCTTACCAGTTTAAGAATAGTGTGATAATTCCTATTCCAAAACCTAAATCGGACAAAACACTACCAATTGCTTATAGGCCTATTTCCCTCAACCCTTGCTTAGCAAAAGTCCTTGACAAAATAATATCAAAGAGACTATTTTGGATTGTTATGTCCAAGGGATTATTACATAATCTTCAATATGTATTTAAAAAGGGAAACTCAACAACAGATGCTCTATTTTACATAGATAATTTTTTCAATACATGTATTTATTTATTGTATCTTCAAATATGAACTAAGAATAAGTATTCAAATCTTAAATCTAAACTATTATTATTAGGACCGACCACTGTCGGACATAAACTCTGTGATACGTTATAAATAATACATTAGTAGTGATAATCAAAAAAGGATAAAAAGTATTTTCAAGAAATCCCATTTGGAGTGCTGAGTATTAGAGCCCTTGTGTCCCTCTTTTTTAGGCGGATGTGCCCAGTAAAGTTCAAAAAAGTACGAGCAAGCGGATTAGGATGTGAGTCGAGTTTTATTAAATATTTGCCTGCGTATTTTGCTATTTCTTCAATCACTAGTGGCATATTTCAATCACGATGTATATTTGAATTTTTGATGTATCATGAAGCCGATGTTATCAAACGTAAAATTTTGTGTTGCCTTCGTTGGATTCCCTCGACATTAGAAGCTGAAGCAGTGCCCCATTGTTGAATTCCATAGCACCATATAGGTTTTAAAAGCGACTTTTATATCAAAAGTTTGCAATCTAGACTGAGAGTTGAATTTCTACCAATCAGCCAATGAACCTGAGTTAATTTTAGTTTCATTTGTGTTAGCTTACAATAAATGTGCTGTTTCCATGTAAGCCGTCAATCAAGGTGTATACCAAGATATTTCACATGTGAATGTTGAGTAACAACTTGATTATTAATCCGAATGGGGGAACAAGTATCTCTTCGTAGAGTAAATGTTACCTGCGCACACTTCTGGTCATTTACTTTAATTCTCCATAAGTTTAACCATAGTTCCATCTGGCTAATGTGTTCCTGGAGTTTTTGGGATACCTCATCAGGGTTTTCGTGCATACTAAGGCAGGCTGTATTGTCGGCAAATGTAGAAGTGTGGATACTAATGCTCACAGGCATATCACAAATATAAATCAAATATAAAAATTGCCCCAGTATACTCCCCTGTGGCACTAAGGATGAGATAGTTTCAGGCATACTCATAAAGTGTCCTTCCACAACTGTAAATTTTCGGGCAAGAATGTAACTTTCCAAAAGATTGAATATGTTTATTGGTAAGTATGTCTTCAATTTCAAAATCAGGCCTTCATGCCACACTTTATCAAATGCCTGAGCCACATCAATAAACAGGGCACAACAATACTTCTTTTCCTCAAATATTTTTCTGATAAATTGAACCAATCTATGCATTTGCTCAATGATGCTATACTGGCTTCTAAAACCAAATTGATTATCCGGGATGCACCTATTATCAGTTAAAATTTAAGACAATTTTATAATGACTAGGTTTTCAAAAAGCTTTGACATTGTTGACAGTAAACTTATTGGCCTGTATGACTCAGCCTTGGTAAGATCTTTAACTGGCTTTGGAACCATTTTAACCTTGGCAAGCTTCCAGCAGTTTGGATAATACTCCAGTCGTAAAATGGCATTAAAAGTTAATAACAGGATTCTAATCGTAGTACGAGGTAACTTAATCAGCATTTGGTTACTAATTCCATCCATACCGGGAGCTTTTTGCGGGTTGATTTCGGCAATTAGTTTTTGTACATCACACATTGTACATTATTTTAACTGTATATTATTCGGCTCCAGTTCAACACGAAATAGGGGTTGGGGTACCTTATCTCTGTTCGATATGTTAGATACATTCTTTACCTTAAATCCCTGGCGAACGAGTGCATATTTTATTGCTTCAGGGACAACATAAGAATCTATGCCCTTCAATACGATCTGCAGGCCTTTAGCGCTCTTAAGCTGGTATGTGTAGAAGCTTGTTTTATTTGTTTCAAATTCAGAAACCATTTTGTGGAAATCCTTTTCGTCTTAAATTAGAATTACCGTTTCATCAATGTTGCCACGTTTTATTGGGACAATGTGGAATTTATTCTCACTAATGATCGAAATTAATTTTTTAGTAAGGACATTTGAATTTTGCTCTCTCAAGTAGATTGGTGGCGGCTTGGATGTTTTATTCGAGGATACATCGGGTTTGTCGTTCTCATCTTGCAAAATTTTAAAGCAGTTTTGGCGATTAGTTGATTAGTTGTTATCCCTAGACATCTTTGGAGCGGATGAAATTTTTGAAGAATTCGGGCTTCGCCCACGCTTTACCACGGTTATATATCTGTCCATACCGACTTGCAACTTGGGTTTTGAGCTACTGTTATCTGTAGTGATAACTTTGTTAAGTGATGAATACGAGCCTGAAGGAGATGATATTACTGACTTATATGAAGAAGTACTAGGCAACTGTAATGTTAATGAATCACTACTATTTGGCATTGGACAAAGCAAAGTTGATCGCTGACGAAAAATTGGCTTTGCCGTTAAAAAAACACATTCATTAGATTTATTATATCTATTATTTTCATTAAGACCTTCAAAACTCACAGTAAAATAGGCATTTCTGCCGTTAGAACTCATTCAAAATTTTTTGTATTTGAGGTACTCGTATAGAGTATACCTCAAGGGAACTTTTTTGTAATTTATGATTGTTTGTTTTTGAGGTACTCGTATAGAGTATTCGTCAATGTCACTTTGTTTATTTTTTACTTATTGGCCTATATGACTCAGCTTTGGTAAGATATTTGCCTGGCTTTGGAATCATTATGACTTTCGCAAGCTTCCAGTGTTGTGGATAATACTCCAGTCGTAATATGGCATTAGAAATAAACAGCAAGATTCTTATCGCAATATGCGGCAAGTTCATCAGCAACTTGTTATTAATTCCATCAATACCTGGAGCTTCCTTTAGATTGAGTTTAGCAATTACTTTTTGTACATCACGCATATTAAACTTAAAGGGTCGAGGGAGTAGAGCAACTACACTCGGCAAATCAGAAACACAAGTACATATGTTTGGCGTAAATACGGATTTTAAGTGCTCAGCAAATATTTTACATTATTCCGTATCGCTTCTTGCCCAACCTCCGGTAGATGTGCGCTGAGGTGGCTTAAACTCAACGGGTGTTTTAAGCTTTCTAGTAGCGCGCCACAAAGAGTAATTAGATGTTGGTGTGACATCAAGACCTTCCAAATAATTTTTAAGAGATGCAATTTTTTCAGATGCAAGCAACTCTTGCAGTCGTTTAGTACATTCTTTAAGTCTGAGTTTATGTTGGGGGATCTGTGATGTTGCCATTCTCTTCGAGCTCTTCTTTCTTCAGACGAGATGTTCAATTATCGCTGGAATAAATTTTATTAAACCCAGTCTGCGGATGGGAGGTAGTGGCATGTTCAGCAGCCTGTTTAATATTTTCGTTAAGATTGGCAATGTTAGTTTCAATATCATTGGGTGTTTTTAGCGTAATATTTTCAGTGCAATGACTACTAATATATTTTTTGAATCCCAGCCAATTAACACGATTGATCATCTTCATACATGGGTGAGGTAAGTCACTTCTTAGTGGGTTACAGGTTGTAACGATAGTGGGGGAGTGATCGTAGGAGAGATCTAGAGAAGTTTCAACGTTAATTTAAGCCGTATAAAAAATTTACATGACTCCAAAATCAATAACATCCGCAATTTTTCGTACGTCAGTAGGCCAGTAAGTGGGCTCCCCACTCGAAATAACATCTAAGAAATTGTATTAAACAAAGCTCGACCTCTAGGTGTTACAACGCGTGAACCCCAGTACGTACCCAATAAGCCCTCAAAAAATTATAATTCAAGCACTTGAAATTTAGCTGAAAACAAAGTTGAATTCAAAAAATTTTTCAAGTAATATTCAAGTTTGAAAATATTTGGAAATAAAACATCAAACAACATACAACATGTTCAAACCTTGTCAAATAAGTAATTTATTTTTTAATAAAATTTAAATTATGAAGAAAAATATCAAAAATATATAAAAAAAGTGTTTTTTTTAACAAAAGATATTCAAAATCGTGAAAACAATAGTGAAGGTAAATATGTATATTATAAGTAATTATAAGAAAACTTTGCCGATTGCATTTTCCTTTCTATTTTAAACGCATTGGCGGTATTCGATGTTTGATGCAAACGGTAATGCGTAAGTGCAAATGCAAAATATCGTAGCTTTTCTTTTGATTGTGTGTGTATTTGTTGTTGGATTTTAAAGAAAAGGTATGATATTTTGCATTTACACTTACGCAAGACCATTTTGCATTAAACATCGAATACCGCTATTGTTTTTGAAGCTTTAATTCAATTGTAATACAAGGTTGAATTACAGTATAATTCAAGGCTTGAATTGAACTGTTATACACTGGAGAATGCTATTGAAATAAAGTGTAAATCAAGCATAATTCAACCCTTAACAATTGAATATGGGACTTGAATAACAATTGTTTTACACTTGATTTCAAGCAAAATTGCTTATTGGGTATGTTTTGCAATGTAGTCTCCAGCTGCTACGAAACAAGATCCATGCGATTTGTAGAAGTTCTCATACTGATCTTCGGTAACTTAAAATCTGGAAGGTGAGTAAATTGATGATATCACGAAATTAGAACAAAAATTGTCTACAAAAATATTCGTAGCTTGCATATATTCTTCAGTAACTGCTTGAAGCAGTGTATTCTGCATTTCTTGCATCATGTTAGTCATATTTGTTGTAAAATTATTTATAGTATGCACTAAATTATCGATGGTAGCTTCAAGGCGATTAAAACTAAAGTTTGAGTTTGTATTTGTTGAAATATTTGGCGGGGAAACATTTTGTGCGGGAATAGAATTTGTTTTAGCAGCATCGGCATACGAAACACGGGAAGTACCTGGTTGGCTGATTTGCGCAAAAGTGGCGGAGTAAGCGTTTGCTGATTGAGATGGAGCTAATTTGCACCATAGTCTGTTTGACAAAAGAGTACACAGGACAACTTCTGTAGTTAGTTACCTCCAAAGTTACTGCATTTTTTATCAGTTTGATCTTTTGGCTTATTGCAACTAGCAGTGCCGTGTAATTCGCCGCAAACAACACAAACAGTGGGTAATTTACAGTATGTTCTTGTATGGCCATATTTTTGCCAATTATGGCACTGTACGGGACCTGATCGCTTATATAACTCTTCTACTGTGATTTTTCAGTATAAGAGGTATTTTACGCTATAAATTTTGTGTGTCTCTTTTTTTCCAGCTGTATATCACTCGGCTCCAGTTCAACACGAAATAGAGGCTGGGGGATCTTCTCCCTACTGATTATATTGGTAACATTTTTTACTTTAAATCTTTGTATGATGAGTGCAACTTTTACTTCTTCGGGATTAACATAAGAGTCAATGCCCTTCAATACGATCTGCAAACTTTCGGCACTTTTAAGCTGGTACGTAAAAAAACTTATTTTTTTTCGAATTCAGTCACTATTTTGCGGAAATCTTTTTCTTCGTATATTTGAATTTTAGTTTCGTCAATGTTACCACGCTTTATTGGAATAACATGACCGAGACTAATTTTTGAATTAGGGCTTTATAATTGTTCTCTCTCAAATATATGGTGGTGGCTTAAAATACTTTTTCGATGATGCAGCGGGCTTGTCGTCGGTGACTTGCAATAATGAAAAACGATTTTGACGATTGGTAGATGATGCTCTATTATCCCTAGACATCTTTGGAGCAGCTGAAATTTTTGAAGAATTCGGGCTTCGCCCACACTTTACCACGGTTATGTATCTCTCCATTCCGACTTGTACCTTGGGTTTTGAGCTACTGTTATCTGTAGTGATAACTTTATTAAGTGATGAACACGAGCCTGAAGGGGATGATATTACTGACTTATATGAAGAAGTACTAGGCAACTGTAAAATTAATGAATCACTATTTGGCATTGGACAAAGCGATGTTGATGTTGAAGAATTGGCGTTGCCGTTAAAAAAAGTCTTTCATTAAATTTATTATTTGTATTATTTTCATTACGAGCTTCAGAACTCACAGTAAAATAGGCATTTCTGCCTTTAGAACTCATTACACAATTTTTTGTATTTGAGGTACGCATATAGAGTATTCCTCAAGGGCACTATATTTGTGTTTTTGTTTTTTTTTTGTTATTTCTACTATGTAAAAATATTAGCAAAGGACATAAAGCTTATTTATTAAAGTCAGTATGTACCTATTACGAATAATATGTACTACGAATATTTTTTTATAATTTTTTGTTTGTTTAGTAAGAATGTAAGAAAAATTCCGCTAATCGACTATTCACTATGAAGGTACAACGATAACTGTACTATGAGCAGCATTTTTGTTTAGTTTTTTTTCTAAAACGAAATTCGTTTAATACAATATCTTTGCTAATAATCGTAATCCCATATTTATCCTTCCAACACCCTACAAACTTCTTAAAACTTTTCAAAAATCATATTACTTACAATATTTTTTTTTTATGCATGTTTATTATTTATTGTATCTTCCTATATGAACTAACAATAAGTATTCAAATCTTAAATCTAACATATAATTAATAGGCCGGACCAATGTCAGACATAACTAAGTGATAGTTGTAAATAATACATAAGTAGTGATAATAAAAAAAAAATCTTTTTCAAGCAACTTCATTCGGAGTGTTTAGTATTAGAGCCCCTGTATCTCTCTTTTTTAAGCGGATGTGTCCAGTAAAGTTAAAAATGTTACGAGCAAGCGGATTAGGATGTGACACGAGTTTAGTTAGATATTTGCCTGCGTATTTTGCAATTTCTTCAGTCACTAGTGGCATATTTAAATCACGATGTATATTTGAATTCTTAATGTACCATGGAGCAGATGTTATTAACCTTAAAATTTTTTTTGTCTTCGTTGAATTCTCTCTACATTGCAAGCAGAAGCAGTGCCCCATAACTGGATACCGTAACACCATATTGGCTTTAAAAGCGACTTGTATATTAAAAGTTTGCAGTCTAGGCTGAGTGTTGAATTTCTGCCAATTAGCCAATGTACCTGAGTTAATTTTAGTTTCATTTGAGTTAACTTATAGTCAATGTGATGTTTCCATGTAAGCCGTCGATCGAGGTGTATACCAAGATATTTCACATGTGAATGTTGAAACTTGATTATTAATCCGAATGGGGGAACAAGTATCTCTTCGTAAGGTAAATGTTATATGAACACACTTTTGTTCATTTACCTTAATTCTCCATAAGTTTAACCATAGTTCCATCTGGCTAATGTGTTCCTGGAGTTTTCGGGATGCCTCATCAGGGTTTTCGTGCATACTAAGGCAGGCGGTATCGTCGGCAAATGTAGAAGTGTGGATACTACTGCTCACAGGCATATCACAAGTATAAATCAAATATAAAAATGGCCCCAGTATACTCCCCTGTGGCACACCGGATGAGATAGTTTCAGGCATACTCATAAAGTGTCCTTCCACAACTGTAAATTTTCGTGCAACAATGTAACTTTCCAAAAGATTTAGAATGTTTATTGGTAAATATGTCTTCAATTTCAAAATCAGGCCTTCATGCCACACTTTATCAAATGCCTGAGAAACATCAATAAACACGGCAGAACAATACTTCTTTTCCTCAAATGTTTTTCTGATAAATTGAACCAATCTATGCGTTTGCTCAATGGTGCTATGCTGGCTTCTAAAACCAAATTGATGGTCCGGGATGCACCCATTATCAGTTAAAATTGCAGACAATTTTGTCATGAGTAGCTTTTCAAAAAGCTTTGACATTGTTGACAGTAAACTTATTGGCCTATATGACTCAGCCTTGGAAAGATCTTGACCTGGCTTTGGAATCACCTTGGCAAGCTTTCAGCAGTCTGGATAATACTCCAGTCGTAAAATGGCATTAAAAATGAATAACAGGATTCTAATTGCAGTACGAGGTAACTTAATCAGCATCTGGTTACTAATTCCATACATACCGGGAGCTTTTTTCGGGTTGAGTTCGGCAATTAGTTTTTGTACATCACACATCGTAAATTTTAAGGGTCGAGGGGGTAGAGCAACTACACTCGGCAAATCAGCAACACCGGTACATGTATTTGGTGTAAATACGGATTTTAAATGCTCAGCAAATATGTTACCTTTTTCAGTATCGCTTCTTGCCCAACCTCCGGTAGATGTGCGCAGAGGTGGCTTAAACTCAACGGGTGTTTTAAGCTTTTTAGCAGCGCGCCACAAAGAGTAATTAGATGCTGGTGTGACATCAAGGCCTTCCAGATAATTTTTGAAAGATGCAGTTTTTTCAGATGCAAGCATCTCTTGTAGTCGTTTAGTGCACTCTTTAAATCTGATTTTGTGTTGAGGTGATCTGTGCTGTTGCCATTCCCTTCTAGCTCTTCTTTTTTCACGTACGAGATGTTCAACGTCTGTAGAATAAATTTTATTGAACCCAGTATACGGATGGGAGGTAGTGGCATGTTCAGAAGCTTGTTTAATATTCTCGTTAAGATTTGCAATGTTCGATTCAATGTCATTGGGTGTTCTTAACGTAATATTTTCCGTGCAATGACTACTAAGATATTTTTTGAATCCCAGCCAATTAACACGATTTATCATCTTGACATATGGGTGAGGTAAAGTGCTTCTCAGTGGACTACAGATTGTAACGATCGTGGGAGAGTGATCAGACGACAGATCTAGGAAAGCTTCAACGTGAATTAATTCCCTAGAAATACTTTTTATGACGCCGAAATCTATAACATCCGGAATTTTTCGTACGTCAGTAGGCCAGTAAGTAGGCTCCCCACTTGAAATAACATCCAAACCCATTTTTGAAATTGTGTTGAACAACGCCCTACCTCTAGGCGTAATAAGACGCGAACCCCAGAACGTATGCTTAGCATTGTAGTCGCCAGCTGCAACGAAACAAGGTCCAAGAGATTTGTAGAACTTCTCGTATTGGTCCTCAGTGATTGAAAATCTGGGAGGGGAGCAAATTGAAGATATCACGAAATTTGTACAAGAATTTTCAATGCAGATATTTGTTGCTTGTAGATGTTCTTCACAAATGTTGTCAAGAATATAGTGCTTGAGTCTTGACTTTATTAGAATTGCTGATCCACCGCATGCTCTCCCTCTAGGGTCCTTTGTGTCATATAAAGTGTAGCCATTAATTTTAAAGAGGCTTCTAGAAGTCAAATGAGTCTCAGAGACCAACATTATATCAATATTTTTTTCCGTAAGGAAGTGCTCAAGTTCATTTTTATGTTGGCGAATGCCGTTTGCGTTCCAGAAACATATTTTTAACGTGTTCATGGCTTGTTAATTAATGCTTGAAGCAGAGTATTCTGCATTCTCAGCATTTCTTGCATCATGGTAGTCATATTTGTTGTAAAGTTGTTTATAGTTAGCACCAGATTCTCAATAGTAGCTTCAAGGCGACTAAAGTTAAAGCTTGAATTTGCATTCGTTGAATTATTTGGCGGTGAAACATTTGGTGTGGGAATAGAACTAGCATTAGCAGCATCGGCACACGATACACGTGAAGTAACTGGTTGGCTCACTTGAGCAAAAGTGGCGGAGCTGGAGCTAATTTAGGTTTTTGCACCATAGCCTGCTTGACGAAAGAGTACACAGGACATCCTCTGTAGTTAGCGGTGTGATTGCCTCCACAATTACTGCATTTTTTTCCGCTTGATCTTTTGGTTTGGTACAACTTGCAGTACCGTGCAATTCACCGCAGATAACTTACAATATGATGCCTATAAACTTGATTAATTTTTTTCTCATCTTGCATAAACATTATAATTACATTTGCATTATCTCTTATTAAATGCTTACAACCATATTTATAAAAATGTTAAACAGCATTTCGAATTTGAATTAAGCAAAATTCACTAAAATTGTATTCATACTCGTAATAGGAATTTAGCTTAAAAAAACGTTTTTTAAACCTTATGTAAATCACCTAATTTTAAAGTTGACTGCACCCATTTTTAAGATAATTTTGAGTTGACCTTGTTATAATTTTGCTTCATCTTTATTTGTATTTTTAACTTTGCCTGTATGTATGTATGCATGTAGTATTAGGAATAGTTCTATAAGTTTGGCACAAGTAGAATGAGTCATCATTCATCTGTCGCCCCATACAAAAATATACACGTACATCTACATATGTATGTATATTATTCTGCTTTTCAGATGCAACATCAGCAAATATCATAATTTAAATCCTTTAAGGTTTATTATAATATCTCATTCTTTTAAAAATGAAATTAGCTTCTTCAGAAGTTGATTTACTTGAAATTGGGGACTATACTACAGAAAATATAAATTATTGATTGATTGATTGTTGTGGGCTTTAATTGGTACACTCACAAAGTTTATATGATCAGTATCGTTGAAAATAAAAGCTGCACTCTAAAAAACCAAGGTAATGGAAAATATTTTTGAATTGGTACGAATACCAAAAAAATTAACTCAGATGATGGTAAAGAATTTTGTAATAAGCACTTTGGAAAATTCATTCACAAATACAGGATTAAACATTACTCAATATGAAAGCATCAATAGTAGAATGATTTAATAGATTGTTAAAAGTAATGATGTGAAAAGAATTTACCATTAATGGTTCATATAAGTGGATTGATATATATAAAGACTTACTTGGTGCATAAAATAGAAAAGTTCATCTCACAATTAAGATGTTTGCGATCAAAATTAACTCAGCAAATGAGAAAAAACTGCTAAATATAGTATACAGTAATTTGAAGATGATAAGATTTTGAAATTATATAAAAATAAAATTAAAAAGAAAAAATCTAGTTTGTCTTGTTTTTGAATAATTGATTAAGGGCCATTATTATGACTTAGCGATAAAGTTTCGGATAGTTATTCCTAACTTTAGCAAAACTTAACTATAGTGACCTTTAAAATTTTCCATTATTACAACTGTCCGATAAAATAAATAATAAAATGTTTGGTGGGTGGCAACATTTCTGTGGATATTGTGAATATTGTTTGTTAAAAGTTATTAGTAACTTGCTTTTCTTTATTTGTCAAATTACAAACATAATGAAAATATTTTTGTCAATTATTTTGTTTTTTATTATTCTTATGTGTTTTGTGTTGTATTGTTTTTGTTTTATGCCACATTTTGACCAAATAAATTTGATTTTTTTTTTATAAAAAAGAAAGTGTGGCAAGTGGCGAAAATGTGCCAAGTTCAAATAACTATAGCTCACAATAAAAGTTACAGGTAAGATGAACTTGTCTTTAGCTTATCGCTCCAATCCATCCAATACTTCCTACCTTTAGCTAACGACAAGTTATAATAATGGCCCTAAGGATGATAGGTCTTAGGAAAGATAATTAACTTAATGTATCGTAATTCTCTAAACTTGTTGGTAAGTATGAAATATTGTGAAAATTTAAGCGTTCAAAATGCAGTAACAGATGTACATTTTTCATTTTGAAAGCTCTAAACAAAAAGTATTAAAATATGAATATTTGCCTATTATAAAAGATCTTCACTTTATTCATTCCTGTAGCTATCAGATCTTTAGAAAATATAAATAAACTAAAGAAATTGGACTTTGGTATCCATTCTTTAAGAATGTAGATGTGTATAAATGAGTATCAAACAAATTTAGTGAATAAATATGGACTTCCATAAGAATCATGCTGAAGCATGCATAAATTATAAAATGTAATGTAAACAGATATTACTTTATATCTGTATCTGTATGAGTATCAAATAAATTTACAGTAAAAATGAAATAATGTCGAAGCATGTATAATTAAAAAAATTCCTCACGTCATACAATTTTTGCAATTCCAAAGAGTGAATTCGTAGATTCTAATAGTATAGATTTTTAATTGAAACACCACTACATCTCGGACTCTCGCGTCACTGTCGACAGAAGCATGCTAATGCATGCATGCTAGCAAAAAAATTTGAATAAAGCTGTTAGATGATGATGATGAAAAGCTCTTTTTTAATAATGAATTTGCAGACAGCAATTGTATCTGGATCAATACAACTCATGAAAGTGTTGTATAGAGTATGATTGATGGTGATAAGGACCTTTTTTAAGTGAAAAATCATTACATCTGCATGAGAAACAGTTAAAATTATATAAATGCTCTCTATTTTTGGACATATTAGAAGAAAAAATAAATAAATATAAAGAATGACTGACTAACTTATACGTACAGCCTGCTAACAGACACACAAAGTACAAGTAAATTAAAGATATCAAAAATTGGAATACAATAAACTGAACTTTAATAAAATGAGAAAAAATTGTATCTTCTAGAACATAAAATAAAAGCTAAATACGATCAGCCTTCATAAAATAAATATATATCGTATAAATGTAAACTTAGTATCAGTATTAAGGAATACAACATGGACAATTAAATTTTTAAAATTTAATTATAAATAATTAATTAATTCCTGTAGTATACGCGTCAAGAGAGTAGATCTAAATTCTTAGAAAATAAGTTTGATTGTTATGATTTAACTAATTTGAAAGTACATTCATATCTATACTTCTTAACATAAAAATCAAAAACAAATGTTATTCAATTCTATATTACATGTACCTAAAATTCCAAAGAAGCTGTTACATATATGAAAGAATCTCCAGCGCTTCTAGCTGCATCAGAGTTTAAGAAAAAGCTTCTTTTGTTCAATAGGGGACCAATTGAATAAAATTTTAATTTGAAACGGTAAGCAAATATATCAGGGTACTGTATTCTTATTCATAATCGTATAATAGAATATATAACCACAAAAGGACAAATTTTTAAAGTCTTATAAATTATGCAATATTGAAAATAAACATAAATTTTATAGAGGACTAAGTTTTCAAAAGTAATTCAAATGATTTCATTGGAAAAAAAGTAGCGTTTGTTTTCATCAATTATGAAAATAACTATTTCATTTTAAATGTTTATCAAAAAAAAACTGTAATCACCAAAGCTGTAGGATGCATCAACTTTAAGCAAATTTAAATTAAATATAGGAAATATTTCTATTATGGTTACTATTACTGTAGAGTATGTATCTTCAGGAATTCAGTTTTACTTAAAAAAGGAAATCCTCACAAACTTTTAGGTAAATGCAAATGAAAATTAAAACAACGTTTATTTAATTTCAAATAAAAAACTGAAGATATTTCACATCTATACACACCAACATCAGCAACAACAACAACAACAACAAAAGACATGACATGACGAAAATCAAAGATTGAGATAAACAATTATTTGTATGTACATACATACATACATACATGCAAACATAAAATCAATTTGTAAATAGTACATAAGAATGCCTCACATTAATTCAATAACTTTCAATATAATAGAAAATGTATATTGATATACCTACAAACTAATGAGTTTAATAAATCAATACTGTAAATTAATATTTTTTCATATTGAAATAATAAATTTTAATATGACTAAACCTTCGTTAATGTGTCTTATTAATTCAACATGGTTTTTCTCTGGGTGGACGGCTTATCGTCCAGTCAAAGCAGCAGATATAGTTAAATAAACAAAATCTGTAATATAAACAAATTTCTCACAAGCGAACTTTAACGCTGGCACTTTTGTCTAAAGAAAATATAAAGAAAACTTAATCATGACACAATATACAGCAATATTTAGTATAAAAAGATACTAGGATTAGAAAAGATCCAAGAAAGTTATGATATTTTATACTACCAAATGGCTGGTATGACAAACAATTTCTTTCAATATACACATAAATAGAAAGAAAATCTCACTCACCCTCACACACAACCACAGAAAGAGCTGATGACGTTAACACAAACATACATACATAATGAAATTTTATAATATTATGAAATTCAAATTCCTCTGTCATGAAGTACGAAAAAATATTTTCTAAATAAATAACCGAAGGTTTCATAGCAATGCCTTCGTCCACCACCATACGATCACGTATGTACATTAGTCCAAAAACATACATACATTATCAAATGCATTCCCTGTCCACTTCCATTCACAACAGAAATCAGGGTTGCCACTCTCTGAAGGTATTAGATTATTGCCCCAGATACAAATAAAAAATAAAAATTAATACATACATACAATAACCATACATACGCATAGCAACGAGAACTCACAACAGCAGACCAAAATCGACCAAATCACGATTACTACATACACACAAATTTCTTGTCACTACCCTACAGTCAGACTGCGTACCAATTGTCTTTGTAGCAACATTAAAATTCTAGTGGCAATTTTAGTATAATAAGTTTGTTCTATCCCTCATTAGAAAAGAAATAGAGAAAACAAATATGGTATATATATGGTGGAATTGTCAACAATTTGTCTATATACATATATGCATTTATATGTACACAAATTACTGGAACTAACTGTTTGGTTGGTATGTCTCCATGTCCCATAAGAACTTCGTAGTCAATACCTACTTAATTGTTTCAGTGTTATTTGTAGGGTTTCAATGACATGCTTAATGTACATATATAGCACAAAGTATTGTATGGGTGATAATTATAGAGTGACAAGTCGAAAGCCAGTCAATACATTTTTCAAAATCGATATTTCCTAATGGGGGAATAATATTTGTCTACCACTACAACAAAAGTAGCGGACACTGGCAGACACACAAGTAAATATAAAAACACACACACATATGCACACACACACACACATACAAAAACCAACAGATACATTCATTTACTGTAAGCACAACGCTTCTCTAAAATAACAACAGAAGCTGTACACACAAGCGTACATACATACATAGAAAGAACCAAACACACACACACACACACAAAATATAAGCATGAAAACCACCAAAATCCCCCCATTTGGAACAGGGTTGCCATCGTTTTTTTCCCCCCGATTTTGAATTTCCAAAACAGGACTATTGTCCCCATTACCACACTACTAAAATAAACAAAACACAAAAAATTTTAAAATATTAATAAAAGTAAATAAAAGATAAAAATGGAACTTCCAACAAAAAAAGGTAAGTAAACTATCATATTAAGATTGTTCTTCTTTTAATAACTTTTATTTTTAGCATCAAAGTGACAACAGGGCTGCAGTTTAGCCAATTGGTGGTATGCATAGAGCAATTTCCACACTGATCCACGGGAAGTCCGCAGCTCGGTAGCAGCAAGTCTGCCGTGGAATACAGTTGGGACATGTTGGCAAGTAAGATTACAAAGAAAAGTTAAGAAAAAGAATAAAGCAAAAAAGTGAAGATAAAGCGTAGGAAATCGAAGAAACATGAAAGCTCTTCTTCAGAGACAATACATAACCTCCAGCAATGAAATAAAAAATGGAACTTCCAACAAGGAAAAAGTAAGTAAGCTTTCATGTTAATATTGTTCTTGTTTTGATTCCTTAAATTTTTAGCATCAAAAAAATCAAAGTGACAACCAATTGTGGACGTGTATGGAGCAATTTTCACACTTGGCCACGGGAACTCCACAGTTTTGTAGCAGTAAGTGGCAAGTGAGGTTGATGGAAGAAGATACGATTTTCTGTTGGAATTTCCAATAAGAAAATGGTAAGTAAACTTTCATATTCAGACGGTTCTTGTTTTGATTACTTATATTTTTAGCATCTAAATGGCAAGGCTGCAGTTTAGCCAAGTGGTGGTATGTATGGAGCATTTTTCCCACCTGGCCAAGGGAATTCCACAGTTTGGTAGCAGTAAAGGGTGTTATAAGTTTGTAGTTTGTGTCTGTATATCTGTACGATTCCATGTACAGACTTAACGGCTGAACCGATTTTGATTTAGTTTTTTCTGTTTGAAATGTGACTTGATCGAAAGTTGCTTTCCAGCCGTTGGGAAGATATTACATATTTTCTATATGTATTGTGTTGAATTTGAACTGAAGGAAATCGGTCCAGCCGTTTGGATGTTATCATAAATTTTAAGAACCCCTGACGCTTTCAAACGAAAACAAACCAAATTAAAATCGGTCTAGATGTTTCGGAGCTACAGGGTGAAACGTACGCATATGCAACAGAATGTATCTAGAAAAGGTGTGCTACTTTCTAAAAGGCTGGTCCGATTTTCTGCAAACATAACTAAGAACACTCTCGATCAAGTCACCTTTAAAACAGAAAAAAAATCAATATATGTCCAGCCGTTTGGTCTGTACGTGTACTCGTACATACACACAGACATACACTACAAACTTATAACACCCTTTTTTGGTGGGGGGTTAAATATAATCATCTGAAAACAAGCCTGGGTCAATTCTTCAATACTAATAAGCCTACCCACATTATTTTATAATGATTAAATAAACAATTTCTTTCATTTAATTATTTTTAATATTCACTTGTTCAAATGTATTTTTATTATGCACTAAATACACTTTATACACTATTTTTAAATAAAAATCATTTGAAAAAAAATTATCACTTTCTTTATAGTAATAATCCTGTTCACTTTACTTGGCCACCAACCACTCGTTTTCAGTAATCTTCTTCATATAGGATGTGCGAGCTAAAAGTTGAAGTAAACAAAGGTTTTGTTTCAAATAATGCCTGACCATTAATGCTTAAATTTTACTTACCAACTCGCCAATATTATTCATGTCATCTCCGATTAATACTGCTCTAGTCGTTGTTACGACACGTACACTCTCTTCGGCCTGGGACACTTGCGAATCTGAAAGTCTAACAAATCAAATTCTATTAGTCGTGTTTCTTTGTTTATGAGTACATACATACATAAATTTATGCATGCACATCACTTACATGGAAATCAGTTATCAAAAATATTAAACGATTTTAGATTACTTACCTTTATACAAAAACTTTTATAGACAAAATTAAAATAAATTTCGTGTATAATTTGATAAGGGCGAGTTAACGTAAGATGCACGACAAAGTGGAGTCGTGTTATACAAACGCTTTTCATTACGAAGTCGTCCATGAAAAGGGTCGTCGTGAGTCGCCCTTATCGCGTTCTACAAACAGGCTATAAATAATTCAGACCTATCTACAATTCAGCCTTCTTATGATTGCCCGAATATATTTCAGTTTTCTACGGTGTCTGATGATGAAGTCTATAAGACTGTGATGAGTATTCGCTCTAATGCTATAGGCGAGGATGGTGTGTTTATATGATTTCTAAAAATAATTTTACCGTATATTGTTGGGTTGATCACACATATCATAAATCATTGCATCACGACTTCTACTTTTCCTAAAGTATGGAAAATAGCTAGGATCATACCGGTAGCAAAAAATACATCTTCGATTGTCCCTTGTGACTTTAGACCTATAAGTATACTTCCTGTTCTCGGAAAGGTCTGTCAAACATGTCTCGGCAGATGATTGATTTCATAAATGCAAATTGTTTGCTGTCATAGTTGTACTACTGCAGTCCTAGAAGTACTTGATAATATCAGACCGGCGTACGATATGGGTGATTATTAGATTTCTCAAGAGTATTTGATGGAGTAGATCATTCAATTCTCTGTAAAAAACTGGAATGTGTTTTTTGTTTTTACAATAAGAAACTACTTATCTGATCGTTTGCAAAAATTGGTTGCTGCCGTAAGGGAGTCATGCTTTAAGGGTGTGAATTCTGGGGTTCCACAACGCTCAGTTCTGGGACCTTTACTCTTCAGTATCTATATCAATGACATACTCAAAGTCGTTAAGTCTGTTAGCATTCTTGCGTATGCTGATGATATTCAACTATATATATCTAGTCGTATTGGTCTTGTGGATGATATGTGTTATAAAAGTAATGAGGACCTGAATGTATCGCTATGTGGGCTAAAGCGAATGACCTTACGCTGAATTCTAAGAAGTCGGTTTTATGTCCATTAGTAAGAACGGACTCCATTTCAAACAGCTTCCTATTGTTATGCTAGGTGACTCTCGTCTTGTTTATGTACAAAAAGTCAAATATCTCGTATTTCACATCAACTCCTCCTTATCTTGCTGTGACCTAACACTGCGTATTTTAAGAATAAGCTCAATTTACACACCGACTGAGGTCAAGAAACGTCTCGTATTTCAATTAATTTTACCTATTATCACTAGCTCTGCGGAGGTGTATAGGAAATGAGATTCGTGCTCACTCCACAAATTGCAAGTCTCATTTAACAATGTTACTCGATATTTATATGGTATTCACAGATTCAGTAGTATATCGTCCTAGATAACTATGATTCTTGGTTGTGAGATAGTGGAAAATCTCCGCATGCAAAATCTCATATTTCGATTTTTTTTCTTTTTTATTATTACATTTTAGTTTTTGGTGCTTAATTTTTCTATTACACATATTGAGTCAATTCAAACTAATTGATATATTGTTTGTTTTCGGTACATTTCAATTTCAAAACTTAATTCTATAATTTAAAACAACAAAATGTATTGAGGATTTTTATGGTCTAGCAGGATGGACATTATTGTATTTGGGTTGAATGGACTCATTGTCATTCAATATTAATTTGTCTAATTTAAATTTTTTTTGTATTATTGTTAAATTTAATTTTAATATTATTAACATTCGGTGTCCATTATGTAATATTATTTTTTGACTATAAAAGAATTTTTATTCTTTAAGTCTAATGGAAATAAAGAAATAAATAAAATAAGGTCTGGCGACCGTGGTCTTAGTCTTAGGCAGTCGGTATAAGAACCATACCCTGACAATTATCGCCGTATGTTTTGGGTCGTTGTCATTTTGAAAGAACAAGTTGCATACAAGTGCCAATTTTTCAACGATAGGCTTAACATTTTCTTTCAGAATACTTCATAAATCAATTTTATTCATTGTAAACTCACCAAAAACTAGATTGCTGACTACAAATGGCGCAATGCAGCTTTATTTCAATACCGAGCCACCGCCGTGTTTTGCGCTGCTACTAACACTCTTTTTAATAAAAGCTTCATTCTTTGACTGCAAAATTTTTAGAGGCTTTTTCTATCAAAATATATCGAATTTTTACTCATCACTATAGAAAATGTTTTTCCAGAAGCCTACAGCTTCAGTGTTGTACTTTTTCCCAAATTTCACGCGCTTCTGCTGATTCACTTTAGATATGTAAGCCTTACTCTGTGTCACTCTGCCATGTTGCCCATTATTGTAAAGTTCTCTTCCAACTACACTTGCAGTTACTGGTTTTTCACATATGTCTTTAATATTTGAACAGCATTTGGTGATGGTTGGTCCTTACTTCTCGTACTACTGCTCATACTTCTCTGCTTATAAGCTCTTTTGGTAGTCCCGTCTGTGGTAAATTCTCTTCCGTATGATGCTTCACATATTTTGCTATAATTTTTTATGTCTAGTGATTTCTTCCGACGACTTCTCCAATTTCACGCAGTTTTTTTATTTATATAATCTAAAATGATTTCTTGCGATTCGTTGCTAGTATGCTTAAAAATTTCTTAGTTTAATATATATTCCAGCACTTTTTCTTTGAAAATTTGATATTAAACTGCCAAAAATATTTTCACTACATCGGCTTGCTAGATTAGTAAATGCTTTCAAAGAACAAATTAGGTTTTATCCAGAAATATTTAAAGAAGACTCTAGGAACAGCAACTGTTTACTTTTTTGACGCATAAAAATCATTAGTATATTATATAAGCCTCTTAAACTACAATTAAACTTTTTAATTTTATTTATTTACTGTACTGCAGCTAAAACTTTTATACATATAAAATAACTGTTTACTTTCTATTGACGCTTAGAGTACATGCATACAGATTCCCATGGATACAAATTACAACAACACCCTCATCTACCTCAAATCACGGACAGCAGTAAACTCCTACAAACATACATATGTACGTGTACACAGATTCTCACTGATACAAATTACAACAACACCTTCAGACATACACACACACATACACCCAATCCATCTATTTCCCACCACCTCAAATAACGATCAGCCTTAAATTCTTACATAGGTCGCATTCATGAGACGTAACTATTGCGCAACCATTGAGTGTCTTGAGTAGTTTCGCTCCACTCAACAGTTGAGAATTGTGGGCATTTTTGCCATCATAAATTTTTTTCGCTACCTATGTTGTGCTCAGCCAGAACAGCTGGTCGAAAAGACTTATGCCGTTTATACTATAACGCAACGCCGCTTTGTTAGGTGGCGGCTGCAAATATTACATTTAATATGCGATTAAGGACCGAAATAAAGGAATTAAATTAAATTACTAATTTCATCAAACATATGTACATATGTATTAGTGATGTAACGAATGTCAATTTTTAATATTCGCGAATACGAATATTTGGAACGATATTCGCGAACACGAATACGAATATTATATGCAATATGAAATATTAAAAAATTGTTATGAAAAAGGACTTCACACTCAAAATTTTAATGATCGTCATTGAATAATATTTGAAAATGATACAAAGCACAAATTAAAATTATTTGTATTTGTAAATAAATGTATTTGTACAAACTAAAATTTTAATCATTTATTTAAATTTCGTTTAGGATTTATGCATTTATTTATTTAATTTCTTTGGAAAAATATTCGTATTCGTATATGTGTTTATATTATATATTTATATTATAAATTACATATTTAATTCACTATTGCGTTTAAAGATTTTTTGAGTACATGGCGGCACAGCTTTAAAATATAAATACTATAGGCGCAGGTCTTTCTTTTTATTGCAGTGCTGTGCAAACACAGAATATTTATTTTGCGGGACAAATTTTATTGTTAAAATGGACGATTCCTAGGCTGCTAATTTCATTACATATTCTGTGTTGTACATACCTTTTAGCTAAGCTAATTAATTTAGCCAATCTAAATTATTTTCTTTTTTCCTCTTTTAATAATTTTCAATTGTTTACATTCATCAGCTCTTCATTTCGCCCTACATCCATCAAGCCGTTTCTAAGAAGTAACTGCTGAGGCTAACAGTTGCCAACAGTTTCACAACAGTTGAGCTCAACAGCTACGTCTTATGAATGCGCGCATACATACACACAATCAATCTACCTCAACTACCCTCCACCCCCTGCTTATCCAAATCACGCTTAAATTCCCGCAGACAGATACATCCACAAATTTCTACGGTTACATGTTACAACAGCAACAAACACTCACTCACCCAAATCACAGTCTACGAACACCCACAGTTTAGCGACACCTATATTAGCATTAGAAAAAATAGCTTTCACGTTTTCACGTCGGCATAAGGACAAATCATTTTCCCGCCGGCATAAGCACAAATCACGTTTCCGTTGGCATTTGAAAAAAAAATAATCATGTTTCCCGTCGGCATTAGGAAAAATTAATTTGCCGTCGGCATTAGGAAAAACCATTTTCATGATTTTCCCCGTCGGCATATACACACATAAAAATATCCAAACTATGAACGCCCTTAATCCATTCGCACAAAATATTCCACGCACATTTTCCCACGGTCAGACAGACATACACTTAATGTAAACAAAAAAATTCCTAATGTAAACAAAAAACATAAAAAAGCTGCCGAAAACACAAGAATTTTAATATGTTGACACAAAATTTCACAATTTTAAAATTTTAATTATATAGATTTCACAATTTTAATTGTCCCCGAACCGATATTCCCCTTCTACTCTTAGTAAACTTTACTACGACAAATTTCTGCAGTAATATTTTGGATAACATTCAGTAAAGAACCGTAACTTACTCTCAATTTGTGTTCTCATTTACTGTATTTTGGGTAAACGAACGCAATTTAGTAAAATTAAGTAAAGTTCTGTAAAAAAATTTAAAAACTTTTGCGCACGTAAACACAATTAATTTTAGTAGGAACTAGGATATATACAAATGCACATATTATGTAAATCACTTTACCTTGCAACTTGTCCCGATAACAAATCATTCGGGCCATGCTGAACAGCTTTGAACTGCTTAAAATAGTATTCTCTCTGTTCTGGAGTTATTTGATATACAGTTTCAAAATCTGCTTCATTTTCTTCATCGCTGCTGTGTCTATCTGATGATTCCTCCTCTGTGCCTAGCAATTGCTTGTGTTCGTCACCCAGTAATCCATGCCAAAGTGTTTCTTTTGCCCATGTACGTTCAGCCACACTATTCGTAGGTGTTGGACTGTCACTATTTGTACTCCAAGCTTCCGGAGAAATGTCCCGTCGATGATTCTGCAATATTTATTATGTACAAAATCTTATTAAAAATAAATACACTATGCAAAGTTCGTATTCGTACACCCTCAATCAAAAAAACCCACTGCCTGGTAATATCTTAAATTACTTGTTTAAAGAGGTTGTATTTAATGAAGCTGCTAAACAAAAATATATTTTAATTTTAAAATTTGTTAAAGCACTAATAATACCACAATTATTATTTTACCTATTCAGTCAAATATTTTTTTATTAAAATACATTGAAATTGATTATTGTGGGGTTTAGCTGGATCCTATGCGCATTTCACTTCCATTTAAACAAATGAGAAGTTCAAAAACAAATAACAAAGTTGAAACAAGAACTCAATAATCAACATATTTTTTATTTTCTTACATTACCGTTACTACATTGGCTGCCTTTTTTAAGCTTAAATTTTAGATATAAATAGTATGTAAAAGAAAATAAATGTAAATAACAACAACAGCTTTTCAAGAATAGTGTTGCAACACAAGTATTTTTTGACCGGGTGCAGTCAAATTAATAATTAGTGTTTTTATGGGATTTTTACAATTTAAGTTTAAAATTTGTTAACGCACTAATAATCCCAAAAATATTATTTTACTTATTTAGTAAAATATTTTTTTCTTAAAATACATTGAAATTGATTATTGAGGGGTTTTCGTGCAAGAATGTAACTTTCCAAAAGTATGTCTTCAATTTCAAAATCAGTCCTTCATGCCGCACTTTATCAAATGCCTGAGAAACATCAATAAACAGGGCAGAACAAGACTTCTTTTCCTCAAATGTTTTTCTGGTTACTATTTACATCCATGTCGGGAGCTTTTTTCGGGTTGAGTTCGGCAATTAGTTTTTGTACATCACACTTCGTAAATTTTAAGGGTCGAGGGGGTAGAGCAACTAAACTCGGCAACACCGCTACATGTATTTGGTGTAATGCAAGCAACTCTTGGATTCGTCTGGTGCACTCTTTAAATCTGATTTTGAGTTGAGGTGATCTGTGCTGTTTCCATTCCCTTCTAGCTCTTCTTTTTTCACGTACGAGATGTTCAACGTCTGTAGAATAAATTTTATTGAACCCAGTATGCGGATGGGAGGTAGTGGCATGATCAGAAGCTTGTTTAATATTCTCATTAAGATTGGCAATGTTAGATTCAATATCATTGGGTGTTCTTAGCGTAATATTTTCCGTGCAACGACTAGTAAGATATTTTTTGAATCCCAGCCAATTAACACGATTTATCATCTTGACATATGGGTGAGGCAAAGCGCTTCTCAGTGGGCTACAGATTGTACCGATCATGGGAGAGTGATCGGACGAGAGATCTAGGGAAGCTTCAACGTGAATTAATTCCCTAGAAATACTTTTTATGGCGCCAAAATCTATAACATCCGGAATTTTTCGTACGTCAGTAGGCCAGTAAGTAGGCTCCCCACTCGAAATAACATCCAAGACCATTTTTAAAATTGTGTTGAACAACGCCCTAACTCTAGGCGTAATAAGACGCGAACCCCACAAAGTATGCTTAGCATTGTAGTCGCCAGCTACTACGAAACAAGGTCCAAGAGATTTGTAGAACTTCTCGTATTGGTCCTCAGTGATTGAAAATCTGGGAGGGGAGTAAATTGAAGATATCACGAAATTTGTACAAAAATTTTCAATGCAGATATTTGTTTCTTGTAGATGTTCTTCTCAAATGTTGTCAAGAATATAGTGCTTGAGTCTTGACTTTATTAGAATTGCTATTCCACCGCATGCTCTCCCTCTATGGTCCTTTGTATCATATAAAGTGTAGCCATTCATTTTAAAGTGGCTTCTAGAAATTAAATTAGTCTCAGAGACCAACATTAAATCACTATTTTTTTCCGTAAGGAAGTGCTCAAGTTAATTTTTATGTTGGCGAATTCCGTTTGCATTCCAGAAACATATTTTTAACGTGTTCATGGCTTGTAAACTAATGCTTGAAGCATTTGTAGCATTTCTTGCATCATGCTGATCATATTTGTTGTAAAGTTGTTAATAGTAAGCACCAGATTATCAATAGTAGCTTCAAGGCGACTAAAGTTAAAGCTTGAGTTTGCATTCGTTGAATTTGGCGGTGAAACATTTTGTGTGGAAATAGAACTAGCCTTAGCAGCATCGGCATACGATACACAGGAAGTAACTGGTTGGCTCACTTGTGCAAAAGTGGCGCGTTTAATGGTTGAGCTGGAGCTAATTTATGTTTTTGCACCATAGGCTTCTTGAGGAAAGAGTACACAGCACATCCTCTGTAGTTAGCGGAGTGATTACCACCACAATTACAGCATTTTTTTCCGCTTGATGTGTTGGTTTAGTACAACTAGCAGTACCGTGCAATTCACCGCAGATAACACACACTGTAGGTAAATTGCAATAAGCTTTTGTATGGCCATATTTTTGGCACTTATGACCCTGCACGGGGCCTGAACGCTTATGTGGCTCTTCAACAGTGATTTTTCTGTATAAAAGGTATTTTAGGCTATAAATAGGATGAGTCTCGTTTTTTTTTTCAACTGCATATCATTCCGCTCCAGTTCAACACGAAATAGGGGTTGGGGTACCTTTTCTCTGTTCATTATGTTAGATACATTCTTTACCTTAAATTCCTACGATCTGCAGGCCTTTAGCGCTCTTAAGCTGGTATGTGTAGAAGCTTGTTTTATTTGTTTCAAATTCAGAAACCATTTTGCGGAAATCCTTTTCGTCATAAATTTGAATTTTCGTTTCATCGATGTTGCCACGTTTTATTGGGACAATGTGGAATTTATTCTCACCAATGACCGAAATTAATTTTTTAATAAGGACATTTGAATTTTTCTCTCTCAAGTAGATTGGTGGCGGCTTGGATGTTTTATTCGAGGACACATCGGGTTTGTCGTTCTCATCTTGCAAAATTTTAAAGCGGTTTTGGCGATTAGTTGAGGATGCGCTGTTATCCCTAGACATCTTTGGAGCGGATGAAATTTTTGAAGAATTCGGGCTTCGCCCACGCTTTACCGCGGTTATATATCTGTCCATACCGACTTGCACCTTGGGTTTTGAGCTACTGTTATCTGTAGTGATAACTTTGTTAAGTGTTGAATACGAGCCTGAAGGGGATGATATTAATGACTTATATAAAGAAGAACTAGGCAACTGTAATGTTAATGAATCACTACTATTTGGCATTGGACAAAGCGAAGTTGATCGCTGACGAAAAATTGGCTTTGCCGTTAAAAAAAATACTTTCATTAGATTTATTATTTCTATTATTTTCATTAAGAGCTTCAGAACTCACAGTAAAATAGGCATTTCTGCCGTTAGAACACACTTCATAATTTTTTGTATTTGGGGCACTCATATAGAGTATTTCTGATGGGCACTTTTTTGTGTTCTTTTGTTTGCGGATTTTTTTTTGGTTTTTGTAATTTATGATTGTCATAATTGAAGATACAATAAATAAATAAATGTATTAAAAAAAAATTATTGTTTGTCTGTTTTTGAGGTACTCGTAGAGAGTACTCCTCAATGTCACTGTTTTTGTTTTTTTGTTTGCGGTTTTTTTTTTGTTTTGTTATTTCCACTATGTAAAAAATATGATCAAAGCAATAAAGCTTATTTATTAAAGTCGGTATGTACCTATTACGAATAATATGTACTACGAATATTTTCTTGTATAAATTTTTGATTGTTTGGTATGTAAGAAAAATTCCGCTAATCGACTGTTCGCTATGAAGGTACCACGAGAACTTATCTTCAAATATGAACTAACAATAAGTAATCAAATCTTACAGCTAAAATATAATTATTAGGGCCGACCAGTGTCGGACATAAACTTAGTGATAGTTATAAATAATACATGAGTAGTGATAATCAAAAAGGAAAAATAAATGTATTTTCAAACAGTCCTATCTGGAGTATTAAGTAAAAGAGCCCTTGTGTCCCTCTTTTTTAGGCGAATGTGTCCAGTAAAATTCAAGATGTTTGAGCAAGGGGATTAGGATGTGACTCGATTTTAGTTAAGTATTTGCCTGCGTATCTTGCAATTTCTTCAGTCACTTGTGGCATATTTAAATCACGATGTAAATTTGAATTTTTGATGTACAATGGATCAGATGTTATTAACCTTAAAATTTTGTTTAGTCTTCGTTGGATTCTCTCTACATTGGAAGCTGAAGCAGTGCCCCATAACTGGATACCGTAAAACCATATTGGCTGCAAAAGCGACTTGTATATTAAAAGTTTGCAGTCCAGGCTGAGTGTTGAATTTATGCCAATCAACCAGTGTATTTGAAATAACTTAAGTTTTATCTGGGGCCTAATTCCTGCACTCGTGATCGGAATTGCATTCGAATAGAAATTAATTTCGATGGTCAGAAATTTTCCGATGATGTCACTCGCTACCAAGCGAATCGAGTTTTTGTTTTAGTGTTGGAAAAAGGCAAATATATTTATATATAAATACATTTCACAACACTGAATAAATTGTAAGCAAAAGCATATTTTTGTATATGTGTATGTGTGCAAAAACATATGTATGTACGTAAAAACAAACGTATATGCAGAAAAAAGAAACGAATATACATACATAAATGTTATTTTTATTTTAATTTAATTAATAACTTAATAATAATAAATTAGTGTAAAGCTAGAGAATAGAGCACTAGCCACATTTTCAATTCTCTTATTCTTTGACTAGAAGCAGTTAATTTGCTATTGAGATGCTCCTAGAGTTGATTGATTTTTTATTTTCCCAGACAACTCTTAGGCAAAACATTATTTGCCAAGTCAGTGTGTTTTGTTATATTTAAAGTCAACAAGAAGTTCTTTAATTTGTATTTTTTTATAAGTACATTTGTGCATTCATTCATTTATAAATAAATAAGTCTAATATTGAACGTACATTTCGTTTTTCATCACTTTTTGTATGTTAAACATGATTTCGAATGCCATTTTGCTTGCGAGTAAAAACACGAACGGTTGCATTCGAATGTATGCACGTTACCGAATGCTGTCATTAGAAATTTCCATATGTGTTTCTCGAAACCGAATGCGAAAATTCAAAAAGTTAGAAAACTTGCACATTCGAGCAATAACTCGCTCGCAATCGAATGCGGGAATTAGGCCCCTGATTTAGCTTAGAGTCAATATGTTGTTTCCATGTAAGCCGACGATCAAGGTGTATACCAAGATATTTCACTTGGGAATGTTGAGGAACAATTTGACTATTGATTCTAAAGGGGGGACAAGTATCTTTTCGTAAGGTAAATGTTTTCTGTACGCATTTATGTTCGTTTACTTTTATTCTCCATAAGTTTAACCATAGCTGAAGCTGAATTATATGTTCCTGTAGATATCTTGATGCCTCATGAGGGTGTTCGTGCATAGTAAGGCAGGCGGTATCATCTGCAAATGTAAAGTGTGTATACTACTGCTCACAGGCATATCACAAGTTTAAATCATATATAAACCTGTCCCCAGTATACTCCCTTCTGGTACACCGGATAAAATATTTTCGGGCGTACTCATAAATTCTCCTTCCATAACAGAGAACTTCCGGCCTAAAATATAACTTTCTAAAAGTTTTAAAATGTTATTTGGTAGATATGTCTTCAATTTTAAAATTAGGCCATCATGCCAAACTTAATCAAATGCCTGAGAAACATCAATAAACAAGGCAGAACAATACTTCTTTTCTTCCAATGTATTTCTTATATATTGAACCAATCTATGCGTTTGTTCAATGCTGCTATGCTGACTTCTAAAACCATATTGATGGTCCGGTATGCACATATTATCTGTTAGAATAGGGGTCAATTTTTGTAAGTGAAGCTTTTCGAAGAGTTTTGACATAGTTGACAGCAAACTTATTGGCCTATATGACTCAGCTTTGGTAAGATCTTTTCCCGGCTTTGGAATCACTTTGACCTGGCAAGCTTCCAGTGTTGTGGATAATACTCCAGTCGTAATATGGCATTAAAAATAAACAGCAGGATTCTTATAGCAATATGCGGCAAGTTCATCAGCAACTTATTACTAATTACATCGATACCTGGAGTTTTCTTTGGCTCGAGTTCAGCAATTATTTTCTGTACATCACGCATCTTAAACTTTAAGGGTGGAGGTGGTAGAGCAACTACACTCGGCAAATCAGCAACACCAGTACATGTGTTTGGCGTAAATACGGATTTTAAGTGGTCAGCAAATATTTTACATTTTTAGTATCGCTTCTTGCCCAACCTCCGGTAGTCACTTGTTTAATGTAACTTTTATGCTTAACCTTATTAATGGTAATATTTGCTCGGAATTTCTTTTAAATTCTGTTAAATTTAATAGTTCTTGTACTACGATTGTTATTATAGTCCTCTTGTTATCAAGCTTTGTACATCCAATTACGCAATTGCTGATCCTTTTACAGGATTATGCCGTCAATACAATTATTTATCAGAATTTGTCGATTTTTCTTTAAATTATAATATTATTAAGCACAAATTTATTGTTTTTCTTAATTAATAAGTTATAACTTTTATTATGTATGTAACTCACGTTATGCAACCTAAATTTAAGTATTTTGTTATTAGTCTATAAGAATTATATCCATTGCCTAAATAAATCACTAAATAAAAGATATTTAAATAATATAAATTCGTTCAAGAAAAATAAAAGTATTATAGTTATTTATTGAATTACAAGAGTTTTTCTTTTTTTAAAGTTGAGGGTGTACGAAGATGATATTTGCATACTGTACCTACATATAATAGCCAGAGGTTAACAAATGGCGGTTTGTTGAACTAAAATACAATTTAATTTTGAAAACACTATATACATATATACATATAATAGCCAGAGGTTAACAAATGGCGGTTTGTTGAACTAAAATACAATTTAATTTTGAAAATACTATATACAAAGCAACAAATTTTGAATTAGTTTTAATCAAGGTTGGAAACCGAAATAATAACGGTATCGCTATTTTTTAAATTTCGGTATCGGTAACAGTATCGGTATTTTTTAGCATTGTACGACGAATTTTTAGAGTAGGTAGTTTTATTAGAGCCAGTCTGCTGGTATAAGAAGGAACATTTGTTGTGAAACTCTACTGCAGACCACGAAAACAGAACAACGATTATAACCTTGTGTTATTGCAACATGTAACCCAAATTACAATAAAATCGCTTGAGTTAAACGCATTGGATTTGTTTTTTTAATTCTGAGCTTTGTCGACGTAGCCCCGCCCCTGGCTATAATTTTCGGGTTTTCAGATTTTTTTAGCTAGTTCCTAATCCAGACCTACTTTTTTATCAAATTTCAGCTTACTAGTGCAAATTTTAATTCTAATAGGCGTGATACCGCACACTTTTTCAATCTCAAGATAAAGGCCTTAGATTTGTATTTTAGATTCTTAGCCTAATGGGCGCAGCCCCACCCACCTTGGTACAATTTTTGAGTCTTAAGTTTTTTTGTAATTTTCTAATCTATAACTACTAGTTTATCAAATTTCAGCTTACTAGCGCAAATTTTAATTTTTTATTCATATGGGCGTGTTTCCGCCTACTTTTATAATAAAAAGGTTTCTTTGGCTAGTGTTTATCTTTCCTGTTTAGTTTCGTTGAAAATTGATAATAGTAGTTACAAAAATAGTACATTTAAATGTGTTGACGGGAAGTACATGAAATAGGTTTAAATTAAATGGGCGTATTAACACCCACTTAAAAAAAATTGTAGCCATGTGTAATTGTAACATGTTTCCTAAATTTCAATAAAATAGCTTGAGTAAAACGCTTTAGGTATGTGTTTGTAATTCTGAGCTTTATGGGCGTAGCCCCGGACCCTTGGTAAAAATTTTCGGGTTTTCAGATTTTTCTAGGTGATAACACACATAGTTCTACTTGTGTACCGAATTTCAGCTCACTAGCATGGGCGTAGCCCCGCCCTCAGTGGTTAAAATTTTCGGGGTTTCAGATTTTTCTAATTCATGGCTCACCTAAATCTACTCGTGTACCAAATTTCAGATCTCTAGCTATAGCGGAAGTGCTTCATAATATTGATGAGTGAGTCAGTGAGTATGTCTTAAAATATGCACTTTTTGCACCTCCATATCTCCGGAACCTTTCATTGTCAAACTTCGCATATGAGGTCACACGAATTTATTCTAATTATGGTTTAAATTTTATAATTTTACGATTGCGGGGAACGAAGTTATGAGGGGGTAAAAACAGCTCGAATGGTTTCCTGTAAATATACACACTGCATGCATTGGCCGGAATTAATGATAGTTTGATAGTCAAGTTTGATAGTCAAACTTTTTACATGGTTCTCAAATCCTCATCTTTATCCATTTACGTTTTTATATATATACATAAAACTTCTTAACATATCAAAGTGCAACATATATTAACATTAAATCCATCAAATATATAGAAGGAAATGGTATTTGCAGAAGTTTAAGAAAACATATCTTGCAATTCCCATGGAAAAAGTGTCCTTGCAAAAAATATATTCTTCCATATATGTGCATGACAATCAGTCATGTCAATTTAGCCATTTTCTGGCTAAATTGAGCCATTTTTCATTCAATTTAGCCGGAAGAAAAGTGAATTTAGCTATTAGCTATTTTTAGCCATTTTTATTTTAATCTAGCTATTTTTCCAAACATGAGTGATTTTTCATAAAAAGTTTAAATTCGCAACATTTGAAATATTCCCAGCATAAAACTTTGCCTACTAGAATGCAAAAAAGTATATGTACTCCCCAGTCGTAAGAACTTACAATTTGACTGAATAACCCATTATTTTTGTTTGAGGAGTTCAAAAAGTATGCGGTACCGTATAATAGATTACTGATTGCCTAAAAGTATTCAAAATATAATGGGTTATTTTTTGTATAAAAATATGCACACAATTTAGATTAAAATTATTCAAAAGTTAAGGAGAATTTTTTTCTTTTTGTTGGCTTCGAAGATCATTTTCACGATAAATTTTTCTTTAGATATACATACATACTTATTTCCTTATAAACTGTCAAGTACTACAATAAGTGCTTTCGCGTAATGGTATAAATAAGTTGTTATTTTATTCATTACAGGACAGTCATTATTATACATCTATATAATTAATAGGCAAAACTTGTTTTTTGTAATCCCTTTTACGCTGGTACTACTGCACCAATTTTAAAAAGATCTATATGGTTTTAAAGGGTTTTCGGTACAGAATTGCAGAATCTATATTTTATTGAAATCGGTTTAGTATTTTGAGAGCTATAAGCGTTTAAGGTTGCTACTACTACATGCACACATATTACACACGCATTTATTAGCTTTCAAGTAAACAAGAAACAAAACATGAGATTGTGTGTGTGTTTGTAGTATTTCTCTTAATCTAAAATTTGTTTTCTCTTATTTGTTATTGTATGAAAGCCATAATACTTAAAGGAAGAGAGTGCAATAAATTGAATTGGCTTACCCTGTAGTAAATAAAATACTCAATTGACAAAAAACTCTAACTTATAAATTAATTATTTTGCAAGTGACTACAAATTGGTTTAAATCTCATGCAGATATCAACCAAACATATTGAATAGAAGCACATGTAAGAAATAAATAAAAGCAAAATAAGTAAATGAAAAGAAAAGAAAAAAAGAAGCATGACATGCCAATATTTTCTATGAGCGGTTCGTATTTTTATTTTTAGTGAATATAATAATAATAAATATTTATATATATGTACATATGTATGTATGTATATGTATTTATATATTTACATAGATATATAACTATACACATACATATATGTATTTTTATATATAATAAAGGGCTGCATTTACTAGCCGTATAGATGATCATGCTCATGTGACTGTTTTAAAATGCTCATGTTCAAATACAATGTAAATTACCGACTATGTGTTTGATTGCACTGCGACGTCAGTGAGCAAACGTTTGTTCATACCATTGCACAGATAAACTCTGTTTCTTAAGGCTGTGATACACTTTCATACACAGTCGTTTGATCTGTCAAAAAAATAGTGTGGATTAAAATTTAACATAAATGACAGATTTTTTGACAAGTCTGTCCAATTTCTAAAGTTTATGAAAATGTTCATAAAATGATTATTTCTATTAGATCAGAGATGCATTTTGTGAGGCAGTTGATAAGAAAACAGCAATCTCTGCTTCATTTATTTAAAGATAGAGAGATAAATTTTGAAAATTACATTTTGCGTTATCATTTCTTTAGAAATGGGGAATAGTGTGGCACCTATAAGAGATTTTGTTGCGATTTTTTCGAAGTGTGACAGAATTCAATCCGATTTTCCAGTGAATGAATCATACGACTGTATATGATAGTGTATCACGGTCTTAACTCATTGAATGTGTGACAGTGATCATTTGTGTGTTCGTGGGTATAAGGTATATTTACAATGTGCAAAAAGCCAAAATGAGCATAATATGCACATTTATCACTTACTGTGGTACAAAATACCTACTTATGTGTGTACATATTGTAAGTCTTTTTAAATAAACCACAGCGTCTTTAAATAAAACACAGCGTCTTTTCTTTTTGACGGTTTATTTTTTGATGATTTCCTTCTCGCAGTTTTTTAATACATTTCTTAAATATCTCGGTTTATACAATATATTCATACTTATTACTATGTGCACTAAACGATAAGAAAGAAAAAGACAAGTATAGTTACATAGAATAATCTAGAATTTACAAATATATAAGACCGTTATTCCTAAAAACCATAATGGCCGTAAGTACATAATGTAAAGCAAAATAAACATTAATATTGACAAAGCAATACGAGAGCTAGATATACGTAAGGGAGACAAACATAATAGCACACACAAACATCGTCTACATAAGTATAAACCGAACACTAATGCAAGCAAAACAAACGTAGCAACACCATTGCTACAGCTCGGCCATCCTGACCATGAGATCACCTGATCTCATGCCCTTCCCCCCAACTCCTGTACGTCCGCCGAACCACGGGCGCATATTGGAGACTGCCCAAACTCCCTTATAAGGAGTGCGAGACTGTTGGAAGCCTTCTACGTCCTCAATTACATAGCGGGCATTTCTTAAAACCTTAGATACTCTGTATGGGCCCTTGTACTTTGGGATCAACTTACGTGATACACCAGCCGTTGAGTCAAAATTCCTCACCATCACATAATGACCATCCCTATGCAGTGTCGGAGCCTTTCTTCTTCTATTCACATATCCCTCATTATATTCCTGTAACCTCTTCTGTTTACTAGCCGCCCTAGACCTAACACAGTTAAGATCCTCTCGTCCTCGGTCACTGACCTCAACTAGGTGCTCCCTCAGCAGATCCTCTATCCTCCCCCTCTGCCCTACTCCGGATAACATCACACTTGTGTGCTGCCCTGTAGACCTATGTACCGTGTTATTAAGTGTAAACTCAACCTGCCCGAGCACCGTGTCCCAAAAAATGCCCTCTTCCGCCAGCATCGGTCCAATTGACCGGCTAACCCGCTCCACTTGCCCGTTAGCTTTAGGCGAACCCGTAGCGACCAATACATGTTTAACGCCATTGCCAGCCAAAAATCCTCAAAATCCTTAGAAGTAAAGCATGCCCCACGATCGCTAATAACGCATTTGGGCCTACTGTACGACTTGAAGTAATCCTCTAGTGCCAATATGGCCTCCTTTGCACTAGTCGTCTTCGCCGGATAAAGCCTGACGAATTTGGTGCAGGCATCAACTATCACCAGCACGTGTTTCATAGACCTACCGTTATCTGCAGGGTCATAATGGTCGATATGTATGGTATCGAAAGGAACCTCTTTTTTTCGAAATATTATGTAGAAATCCTTCTCCCTTGCCACATTTGGTAGAATACGCAATACAGTTTAAAAGTTGTCCACGTGACTGGTAATTTTTGCCTTTAAATTCGGAAACCAATAACTTCTAAGAATAAGTTCATTCACCTTGTCAACCCATACGTGTCCCATTTCATTGTGGTACTTAAACAAAATGTAAGCCTCTATTTCCTTCGGGACATAAAACAATAAACCCCCGTCACCGTTCTTCCTATAAATAACCCCATTTACGCATCTCATATAAAGAATGCTCCGTTTCCTGTAATTTACGCCCTAAGTCCTTCAACACATGATCCCTATTCTGGCAGATAATCAAATTCCCCTCCAATGTATTAGATTTCACCACAACTATATTAGCACATCTGCTAAGTGCATCAACATGTTGCATCCTGCTGCCCACCCTATGTTCTAACTCGTATTCAAAATTCTGTAGTTCCAAGGCCCATCTTGCAATTCTTGGATTTAATTCCTTTTTGTTCAATTTCATTGTCAGGGAATTACAGTCCGTTATAATCTTAAACTTTTTCCCTTGCAAATGTATTCTAAAACACTTCAGAGCATAAACTATGACCAATGTCTCCAGTTCGAAACTATGATATTTCGATTCAGTATCCGTGGTCCGCTTCGAAAAGTAAAAAATTGGATGGAATTTTCCATCACTTTTCCGCTGTAATAAAACAGCTCCAAATCCAATGGAACTTGCGTCACAGTGGAGTTCGGTTTCATCCCTAGGATCATACAGTGCCAGCACAGGTGATTCAACTAATCGCTTCTTAAGTAACTCGAAAGCCTCTAGTTCCGCCTTCCCAAAAACAAATTTCCTATCCTTTTTTGTCAAGTCATACAGGGGCTTCGCCAATAATGAAACATCTTTAACGAATCTTCTAAAATATGAGCACAATCCCAAGTAACTCTGCACCGCATGGCCCGTACCAGGTACAGGAAAATCCCTTATAGCCCTCAGTCCCCTGTTATCAGCTCTTATGAAATTCCCATCGATCGTGTAGCCAAGGTATTTCACCGAGGACTGAAACTCACACTTATCCTCCCTTAGCTCTAAATTATTCTCAACCAACCGAGTAAAAACCTGTTCCAAGATATCAAAATGCTCCTCAACACCAACTGTCGCGATCATAATATCGTCCAAATATATTATCACTTTGTCATCCCTAACGATGTCTGCAAAAACCTTATTAACAAATCTCTGAAAAACCGACAGCGCATTTTTTATAGACCGAAGGGCATCCTCAAAAATTCCAATTGACCCAAAGGTGTCACGAACGACGTATACTTTACCGAGTCGGGATGAACAAATACATGAAAAAAACTATTTTTCAAATCCAGCTTAGTAAAGCACTTACGCCCAGAAAGTCTTTCCAGCAAATCGTCAATAAGAGGTATGGGGTAGTTATCCTTCACAGTAACCTTATTCAGTGCCCTGTAATCCACACACATTCTCATGTCCCCTGTCTTCTTCCTCACCAAAACTATTGGTGAGGTATACTCTGACTTACTCGGCCTTATGTATCCCTTTGCTAAATATTCATCCAACAGTCTCTGTAATTCAGTTTTTTCTGCATATGACAGTCTTCTAGGTCCACAGTTAAAACACTTATCATCGCTCAGTCTTAAATTAATTTCACTACGCACCCTAGGCTTAGGCGAACGTTCAGGGCGTACATAATAACCATCATACATGCTAACTAATCTTTTTCTATCTCTATGACCAATGCCACCGCCTATAACAAGGCCTGCGTCATCAACCACATCCCCCACATCAATCGACAAAATTGCGTTCTGAAAATCTTGAACAAACCCCACATCACCACGACCACTGCCGGATTCCAGCCTATAGCCAGCCCTCCTTAAAAAATCCCTTCCCAATACACATATCCCAATCTACGACCCTATTCCCTACATCTACGAAACAAACAAATCTACCAAATACATTTAATTTAGATCCATTTATTCCATGGAAAAAAAAATTAGAACACAAAAGATTATTCTCGTCGATAAACTTAAAAATACTTCTTCTTCCTACGAAGCTCACGGCACTATCAAAATCCATCAAACATTCTAAAGAAAATTTATAATTAAAACTAATATAACAAAACTTAAAATACCTTACATATTCGTTATCCTCTACAAGATGTACTGCTGCTTTTCTCTCCGGACAATTTCCAACACGGTGTTCCAATTTACCGCAACCATAGCACGCACCCATCTGACGCTTCGGCTTCTGGCACTCTGCAGCAAAATGCCCTATGGAGTTACAGTTGTAGCACCTGTGCTTGCTTTTCTTTCCTATCTGCTCTACACCCTTTTGATACTGCTTTTTTGACTTAACTGGATTTTTGAAAACGCTTGTAGCAACTGCGTTTTACTGTTGTAGCACTGCATACATGCTTGGACTTTTACTTAAGTATCCGGAATGCCCTCAATCAGGTAATCGATAAGTTCATCTTCCTCAACACCTATTTTAGCTGATAACATAACTTTTTCGTTAAAATAGTCAGCAAATGGTTCGCCATATCTCCAACGACGGGTTTCGAAATTTCGGCGCAATTTGTTTTGTTTTTTGCAAAATTGTTCTCCCATCCCATTTAAAATTTCTTCAGTACTACCATTTACAAAATCTGTTCTGGAATGTAGCCACATTTATGCTTTTCCTTTCAATTTGCACATCATAAGGGCTTTCATGGAATTTTCGTCGACTTTGTAAACACTGTTTATATTTTTAAATTGGCCTATCCATATATCAGGAAAATCATCCCCTCCATATTCTGGAATCATTTCCTTTAAGAGAGCAAATGACACAGTCATTCTACCTAAACTTTGCGCCAAGTCAACTGATTTATCTACCACCGAATTGTTTTCTTGGACATCTAACTCCTTTTCAGCTATTTCACGTCTTCTTTCAGTTTCTGCTTTAATTTTTAGTATTTCGTTTTCTTTTCAACAATTCTTTTTCTCTTTTTATTACCTGTAATTCTTTATTTAACACATTTGCTAAGCTTTGGTTAAACATTTTGTTGTGACGCAGTTTTTTCACTTTGTTGATGACCCTGGATTTCTTTTTCCATCGAACTATTATATTCTCGGCGACGCTCTACGTTTTTGTACACCATACTATCATTTGCTTGACGACACTCTTTATTTTTATTTCCAGGACATTCATTTGAAAACTATAATTTTCTTCTCCACCATCGTTATTATCTTCAACATTTTCCACAATCATTATATCGGACTGGTCACTTACTGCAGACGGACATTCACCTCTATTTTCAGTCGGAACATTATTGAGACCAACCAGTAGTGCACTCTTTGTGCCACTTGATGAAAGTCCAAGCTGCTGTAGCCAAAGCCGCAACTGCGCAATAGTATACTCTTCCCCAGATACAGAATTCACTTCCATTTTGCTCTTCAAATCTCTACTTGTTCTTTCTTTTATATTAGTATATGATTTTCCCAAACGTTTTATTTATTAATAAGAATAAAAAAATATTTCCTTTTTTTCACTATCCCATTTCTAAAATTGTAAGTGTTTTTAAATAAACCACAGCGTCTTTAAATAAAACACAGCGTTTTTTCCTTTTGACGGTTTACTTTTTAATGATTTTCATCTCGCAGTTTTTTAATACATTTCTTAAATATCTGGGTTTATACAATATAATCATACTTTTTACTATGTGCACTAAACGATAAGAAAGAAAAAAACAAGTATAGTTACAGAGAATAATCTAGAATTTACAAATATATAAGACCGTTATTCCTAAAAACCATAATGGCCATAAGTACATAACGTAAGGCGAAATAAACATTAATATTGACAAAGCAATACGAGAGCTAGATATACGTAAGGGAGACAAACATAATAGCACACACAAACATCGTCTACACAAGTAAAAACCTAACACTAATGCAAGCAAAACAAACGTAGCAACACCATTGCTACAATATTTTCTTTGCAAAAATTTTGTTGAGTTGTAAAGATTATTATGATATTTTTTCTTATAAACTTTGTAATATCTATGTATATTTAAAATTATTTAAAGAATCGACTGAAGATTTCGTGCGATTAATTTCTTCTGCCTTTTTATTTGAGTTTCGATTTAAAATAATTTAGTTTTATTATTTTTTTATATTTTTCACCCGCGGGGGCCCCCGACACAAAAAGGGGTGTTACAAGTTTGCAGTGTGTGTCTGTGTACCGGTGCATATGTGTGTATGTAGGAGTCCACATACAGACCAAACGGCTGGACTGATTTTATTTAGTTCTTGCTGTTGGGAATTTGACTTGATGGAGTGTTCTTAGCTATGTTTGAAGAAAATCACTCCAGCCGTTTACAAGATATCACATATTTTCTAGATGAATGCGGGGTTTTTTTAAAATTTTTAACTTTTGTTATGTTATCATTTAAAATAACAAAAATTAAAAATTTTTAAAACTCCCGATATATCCAGAAAAGATGTGATATCTCCTAAGCGGCTGGAGTGATTTTTTTCAAACATAGCTAAGAACACTCGATTAAATCACATATTAAAAAATTTTATGTTGAGAAAGGAAAATATATATTATTTTTATTAAAGCTCTATAATATATTATTATATTATTTAATTTAACTGAAAGTAAATACTGTTAATGTTAAAAACAGCATGCGTAATGAGCTGCTCAATGTACGCAATAAATAAATAAATCCACAAACAGGGTGACCGATGACATTTTTCAAAGTGTCACCATATAGGGGATTTATCAAGAAAAGGGAAACATAAAAAAACGAGATAACTACACCAATTTTTTTATTTTTAATGTGTTATGTTCAATTTATGTCAAAATATCTACATACTTATATACATATGTACATACATGTATAACCTTAAGGATATATATCGTCGGTTGGTTTCTGGTTTGCGGCACAATATATTCAAAATACATTAGATTTAAGATTTAAATACTTATTGTTAAATCATATTTGAAGATACAATAAATAAAAACCTGCATTAAAAAAAAGTCATTAAATGCTACCTGTTATTAGCACTAAGTACACTTACATGATAAAACATATGGTATAATTACGATAAATATTTTTTATTACAGACTTATTGTATAACATTCCAAATTAATTTTTGTTTTTCTATTTAGGTTGAATTTCAGAATTCACGAAAGTTTTAAACAGCTGATGTGTGAATAAAGGGGAAATAATTAAGAGCATTCTGTATATTTTTTGAATTTCATCCTACAATCTCGAGATTAAATATATTGAAATAATTTTTTCAAGCGAAGTAAAAAGACTCATATGGAAGCTAAAAATGCCAATTTAAGAAAACAAAATTATTTTAATTTATGTATTTTTATGGTACAAAACAATATCTTTCCAAAATTTTCATTTTTT
This sequence comes from Tachina fera, assembly GCA_905220375.1. NCBI lineage: Eukaryota > Metazoa > Arthropoda > Insecta > Diptera > Tachinidae > Tachina > Tachina fera. The sequence goes on along the minus strand of LR999965.1, from coordinate 76,270,054 downwards.
CAGAAAATCTGCGCATATGTTAGCATTTATGAAAATGCTCTCAAAAATTTTAAGTATGTTGAAAACTATTTATTTAATTAAATGTTACAGTCAAAACTTTCAAAATCGACCGTCACAGCTTTTTATAAGCGTTTAAACACAAAAAATCTTTTTAAAATTGGTAATTTTAATTGGATCTAAGCAAATTCTGAATAAATTGTTTTTAGAGCTATGTGGTTTAAAGCGCACATGTTAAACAAAGTTTTTCAAAAAATTTAAAATAATTAAGATACTTTAAAAAACATGTCACTTTCAGGAAAATTTTAAAATTTTGAATTCTTAGTATTTTCCCGATTTCAAGAAATTTTTTTACGTTTTTTTTTTAATTTTGTCAGAAATTGAATGTTATTTTTTAATTTAAAATCCAACAATCTGCTAAAAAGTTATAAGTGAAATACTAAAAGACAAAAAAATTTTTTTTCTCAAAAATCAATTACCTTCTGAGCTATGAGATATACGATAACACATTTAAGAAATATAATTCTTAATAATTTTAAGTTTAGCTTAAAACGCTTCATCTTATAAAAATCGGATAATTTTTCTAAAAGTTACAAGCCTAAGAAGTTTTTTTGAGTCCCATGTGGTCAACTTAGGCCCACTGTAACTCTTGTCCAGCTTAACCCAGAAGGCCGTCAAGACATGTGCTATAAGGGATAAGTCCTCCTCAAATGTTCGAAGTTTTATATGAATCCAATCAGTAGTTTAAATGTTAAAATTTTTTTTTAAATACATTTATTTATTTATTGTATCTTTAAATATGAACTAACAATAAGTATTCCAATCTTAAATCTAAAATATAAGTATTAGGCCCGACCACTGTAGGACATAAACTTAGTGATAGTTATAAATAAGACATAAGTATTGATAAGGAAAAAAAATATTTTTAAGTAGTCCTATCTGGTGTGTTGAGTACAAGAGCCCTTTAATAATAAGCTTTATTGCTTTGCTAGTATTTTTCACATAGTGGAAATAACAAAAAGAAAAAAAAACGCAAACAAAAAAATTCAAAAAAGTGCCCTTGAGGAATACTCTATATGAGTACCTCAAATACAAAAAATTATGAAGTGAGTTCTAACTGCACAAATGCCTATTTTACTGTGAGTTCTGAAGCTCTTAATGAAAACAATAGAAATAATAAATCTAATGAGTCTTTTTTTAACGGCAAAGCCTATTTTTTGTCAGCGATCAACTTCGCTTTGTCCAATGCCAAATAGTAGTGATTCATTAACATTACAGTTGTCTAGTACTTCTTCATATAAGTCAGTAATATCATCCCCTTCAGGCTCGTATTCCTCACTTAACAAAGTTATCACTACAGATAACAGTAGCCGCTCCAAAGATGTCTAGGTATAACAGCGCATCCTCAACTAATCGTCAAAACCGTTTTAAAATTTTGCAAGATGAGAACGACAAACCCGATGTATCCTCGAATAAAACATCCAAGCCTCCACCAATCTATTTGAGAGGGAAAAATTCAAATGCCCTTATTAAAAAATTAATTTCAATAAATTTCACATAGTCCTAATAAAACGTGGCAACATCGATGAAACGAAAATTCAAATTTATGACAAAAAGGATTTCCGCAAAATGGTTTCTGAATTTGAAACAAATAAAAAAAGTTTCTACACACACCAGCTTAAGAGCGCTAAAGGCCTGCAGATCGTATTGAAGGGCATAGATTCTAATGTTGTTCCTGAAGAAATAAAAGATGCACTGGTCCTCCAGGAATTTTTTTTAATACATTTATTTTATTATTATTATTATTTATTTATTTATTGTATCTTCAATTATGAACTAACAATAAGTATTCAAATCTTAAATCTAAAATATAAGTACTAGGCCCGACCACTGTCGGACATAAACTTATTGATAGTTATAAATAACACTGTACAACAAAATAACATTTTTTGGCTGTCCTTTAGATAAAATTACGCGGACTATATGGATTTCGATGCGTTAAATTCAAATCTGCTTTCAGTTTTTCTCTATCACGTAGAGATTTTTTTTATGGGCGTGGCTAATTTTGCCTCCTAAATTAGTCGGCCATACTAATATATTTTACTATAACTCGAAACCCGCTATTTCGATTTTAATAAATAATAAACCAAAAGACGCGCCACAAAATTTTGTTTAAAAAAATTAATAATCATTTTTTACCTATCTTTTATGGTTTCGGAGTTATTCAGAATTTAAAAAAGAAAAAAGTTTTTTTTATGCAAAAATCGCGTAATTTTTTTACATGAAAATTGCAATAAAAAAATCAGAAACTCAATAGTTTTATATTTTTTACATTTTTCTTAAAACCACATATCCTAGGAATAAAACAAGCTATAAAACGTGAAAATCCAGCAATAAATCTTGATTTTATTCGCAATTTAAAGCAGGTACCTAAAAATGGAAAAATGTGTGTAAAGCATTAAATGCTGATCCAATGTTTTTTTATTTCAGCTGCTAATAATTTCTCAATAACTCCGAGTATTCAGAAATTATTGGCGAAATAAATAATTTTGGTTTAATATTAATTTTTTTTAGCTCTCAAAATATAATGAAAAACTTTTAGTCGCAAATATTTTTCACTTTATGTATTATTATGTATGCTGTCAATAAACTAAGCTAGAAGCGCTAAGTATGTATATTCAGTTTTAAGAAAAAGTGCTAGCTTGAACTACAACACTTAACTATTTGAAATAAAACACCATTTTTGTAAGAAAAATATTTGTACTTTAAAAACGTTTTAAAATTAAAAAGTGTCTTGTTATTTACTAATTGACATTTTTATTCCTATTCATATCTTCAATTAAGTTTCTCGTCGAATGGACCAACTTTTTGTTGGTCCATTCGACCATTACTTCTAATGATTTTCCATTGCATTACTTCTAATGATTTTCCATTGTAACGCTTTTCTATATATATCATCTCTTGATGAAACCTTTCACCATGTTCATCTGATACGGCACCAAGATTTTCGGGGAAAAAATCCAAGTGCGAGTTTAAAAAATGAATTTTAAGCGACATATGGCATTTTAGAGCCTCATAGGCAGAAAGCAGTTCTTGAATGATTTCATGGTAGTTTTCACTTTTTTTATTTCCCAAAAAATTGTTACACACATTCACAAAAGCCGTCCATGCTCTTTCTTCCACGCCGTTCAACTTCGTCTTAAAGACTGCGTCCTTCATAAGCTTTCGTATTTGTGGACCAACGAAAATTCCTTCTTTTATTTTTGCATCACTGATTCGAGGAAATTTGCTCTTAAGATATAGAAAGCCATCACCATCCTTGTTCATTGCTTTAACAAAGTTTTTTATTAGGCCTAGCTTTATATGAAGAGGTGGTAAGATAATTTTTTTCTTCTGAACTAGAGGTTCTTCTGAAAAATTTTTTTCTCCTGGAATAAAATTTACTCTCTTTGGCCAACTTTTAACTTTATAGTGATTTTCTTTTGAGCGACTATCCCATTCACATAAAAAGCAACAGAATTTGGTATATCCACATTGCAATCCATTTAACATTGCTACAACTTTCAAATCAACACAAATGCTCCATGAGTACTGTGTGTATTTAATTTTGTTAAGTAACACTTTCATATTATAATAGTTTTCTTTCATGTTTCTTGAATACGCTAGTGGGACTGATGGATATTTGTTGCCATTTTGAAGCAAAACTGCTTTCAAACTCGTCTTTGATGAATCAATAAAAAGTCGCCATTCTTCAGATTTATCACTGAACGAAAGTTCTCGCAGAAGACCATCAGCATTATTACAAAATATTAAATCCCTGTCTTTGCTGAAGTATTTCAAATATTCTTCTTCTCTGTTTCGAAAGTATGTGACTTTCACGTCTTTATCTACCAGATTCCATTGCTTCAATCTGGATGCAAGAAGTTCTGCCTTTGTTTTTGAAAGTCCTAAATCACGAACTAAGTCATTCAGGTCGCACTGCTTCGGAAAATAACGTTTGCTCGTTGGACTTGTAAATGTTGAACTTGCAGAAGCAGCCATCGTGGCGTAACTGGATTCAGTACTTGCAGACTTAACATCTTCTTCCTCGTATGTAGGGGACATTGGAAGTAAATCATTACTTCTTAGAGGAACTGGTCGTTTGGCGGATGAAATATTGGGATATATGACTTTATTTTTGTTCTTTCTGGAAAACCCACGTGTTGTAGTCATACAAAAGTAGCAATCATATGTATGGTTTTTTGGTTCGTTCCAAATCATTGGTGTCGAAAATGGCATAGACTTGCGATTTCCTTTGATCAAACCTCTTAAAGCCCTTGAACAGCTATTACAACATATTTTTGGTAGCCAATATTTATCTCTTTCATCGATAGGAAACCCAAAGCATAGCTTATAGGCGTTCTTAACCTGGGAAGTTATTGTCTGGCCTTGCGATTTTAAAGTTAAATCACCACATACATAACAGAATGAATCAGCAGAATTTTTACAAAGCCTTGGCATTTTGAAACCTGCAACAATTTGATACAAAACTATTACTTCGCATCATAAATACAACATTTTGAATTAGTAATAATAATACTTACCAAAAAATAGATGAAGAAATTATCACTTTTTAAATTCAGCTTATGCTAAAATTTTTAGCTATTTTTTTTTAATTTTGTTGCGGTTGAAAATTTACTTTTCGGTTTCACAAACAGTTATTGTATGGCAACTGATGAGTGAACATACTTATGTATACCCAAAATTCTTTATTTTATATTTTCTTTTAGTTCTGTTACCTGCCCGCAATGCCCTTTCAGTAGCATTACCAGATGTAAATGTGACTGCATTTAATGCATTACACACATTTTTCCATTTTTAGGTACCTGCTTTAAATTGCGAATAAAATCAAGATTTATTGCTGGATTTTCACGTTTTATAGCTTGTTTTATTCCTAGGATATGTGGTTTTAAGAAAAATGTAAAAAATATAAAACTCTTGAGTTTCTGATTTTTTTATTGCAATTTTCATGTAAAAAAATTACGCGATTTTTGCATAAAAATTTTTTTTTCTTTTTTAAATTCTGAATAACTCCGAAACCATAAAAGATAGGTAAAAAATGATTATTAATTTTTTTTAACAAAATTTTGTGGCGCGTCTTCTGGTTTATTATTTATTAAAATCGAAATAGCGGGTTTCGAGTTATAGTAAAATATATTAGTATGGCCGACTAATTTAGGGGGCAAAATTAGCCACGCCCATAAAAAAAATCTCTACGTGATAGAGAAAAACTGAAAGCAGATTTGAATTTAACGCATCGAAATCCATATAGTCCGCATACTTTTATCTAAAGGCTATTTTGGCTGTTGTACAGTGTAATACATAAGTAGTGATAGTCAAAAAAAAAAAGAGAAAAAAAATATTTTCAAGCAATCCCATCTGGAGTGTTGAGTATAAGAGCCCTTGTGTCCTTCTTTTTCAAGCGAATGTGGCCAGTAAAATTCAAAATGTTACGAGCAAGCGGATTAGGATGTGACTCCAGTTTTGTTAAATATTTGCCTGCGTATTTTGTTTTTTTTTCAATCACTAGTGGCATATTCAAATCACGATGTATATTTGAGTTTTTTATGTACCATTGAGCCGATGTTATCAAACGTAAAATTTTGTTTTGCTTCGTAGGATTCTCTCGACGTAAGAAGCTGAAGCAGTGCCCCATAACTGAATTCCGTAGCACCATATTGGCTTCAAAAACGACTTGTATAATAAAAGTTTGCAGTCTAGGCTGAGTGTTGAAGTTCTACCAATCAGCCAATATATCTGAGTGAGTTTAAGTTTCATTTGTATTAGCTTTGAGTCAATATGGTGTTTCCATGTAAGTCGTCGATCAAGGTGTATACCAAGGTATTTTACATGTGAATGCTGAGGAACAACTTGATTGTTGATTCGAATTGGGGAACAAGTATCCCTTCGCAGGGTAAATGTTACCTGTTACACACTTTTGCTTGTTTACCTTAATTCTCCATAATTTTAACCATAGTTCCAGTTGTGTAATATGTTCTTGTAGATATCGCGAAGCCTCATGAGGATTTTCGTGCATACTTAATCAGGCTGTTCCATCGGCAAACGTAGATGTATGGATATTACTGCTCAAAGGCATATCACAAGTATAAATCAAATACAAAACTGG